>CM017572.1:41259136-41336636 GCA_007844125.1 Sinonovacula constricta | reverse complement strand
TATTGCCATATGTGGAAAATGGCCACACCCCTGGCATGACGCCAGATGCCGGACAGTGGGCAATCACAACAGTTCACCCCAATTGCGAGCTCAGGTGAGCTAAAAACAACAAAAATAAAGCCTGCTGTGTAAATTGAAGATCATTTTGTAGATCACGATTAACAGGATGGATATAATTATTATGTTATTATTATAATGATTATTATTATCATAATTATTATTATCACTTTTATTATATATCATTTTTAACATGAAATATATTCTCTAAGTTGTACTTTGAAAGATTCCTGATGGCTTCTTTGCTATCTTTAACCAACAAATAAAGATTGTCATCCTGCATATATGGAACATATCCTATTCTAAGTTCAGCAATATTATGTATATGATGTATATATTATAATGCATATATTTTCAATGTAATATTGCACAATGTAATTATGAAAAATAATCATCAAGCAGATTTCACAATTTCAGGAAAAAAAATTATGCTATTTTTTAAAGAACATAGGCATATTTAGTGTCAAATGAATTAAAATAAGCAAGTTTATTATCCTAACTTTATCCTGGTAAAAGACATGTTTTATCAATATCTTTGGAAAAACACAGATTGAAAATACATAATGAACCTTCTCTCTTGTCTGGCATACCCCATGCTGTTAACAGGTGTCATACCGACCCCTGATTACTTACATCCAGCATATGTGAAATAGAACCATAAAAGCATCTATCCTTTGATGTCATATTGCACACCATGTGACCAGTTGGGTGTCAACATGAGACAGTCACAAGCTAAATGAAACATGTGTTCCTGGGGCACAGGCTAGGACTATATATGTTCAATCTTTGACTCGGCATCAAACATGCTCAGACATTAGAAGTTGAAACACCAAGATTGACGCTTGCCTGCCTTTTTTCCAGGTATGTTCATCTTGCATATTTTGTAACTTACTTTAATCTTTGCATTTTCTTTTGTTAACTCTAATGTTAATGTAACTATCTGTGATTCTAGTATCTTAGAAACCTACACTTTTTTAACTTAATATTTGCTCCCTGTTACTAGATGAAAATACCTGGAAAAAAGGCAGACAAGAAACAAGTTAACATACAAAAATATGTATCATATATGTATTATGTCAATGTCTCAAGAATGTATTCAGAAATATCCAATGCAAGCATATGCAATAATAATATATACACATACCTACAAGTTGGCCAACATTTTTTTTTATAAATATTACTTTCATTAGAGCTATATGCAACACAATATATAATACAACAATAGATTATAATATACACATACATGATAAAAGTATTCTTTGTGATCAATATCAAATCAAACGAGGTCAAATGCAAATATAAAAACAAACAAAAAGAAATACAAAGACATACAAATATACATGTAGGAATCTCATTTTCTTGCATCAGTAGATTATAATTTTACCTAGGATAATATGGGTAAGGACAATGAAGGATTCCTACAGCAGTTTGCTCATCTCTTATGTGAGTGTGAAATAAGGGAGACTTATTTTTTTATCATGTTTCTACATTTAAAGACCCTACTTTCTAGCCATATTTACTCAGTTGCAAGAGTATTCATTTCTGCTGTCTTTTTTTTTTTTATCTCAATCTTGTATTGCAAAAACACTGTTCTTGACTTTTATCTTTTATTATGTGTGATATCTGTAGACCACTGTTACAGTTCAGCCTTTCTTAGGCAACATATAAATTGTTCACTTATAACATCATTTGTTCTTAAAATTTGCCTTATCATAAGTTATGATGGGTGTCAAGGTGCTAACTAAGTGTATACCTTGATAAACTTGTGGTACTGGAGTCTAAGGAAAAGTTCCCAGTTCAATCTGAGAACATAAACTGACTCCAACAAACAAATGGTATCATGCTCACTGGGTGAAGCATCTGAAGTTTGCTTCCTGAAGAACATTCTATATTTTTTGTTTCGTTTATGGGCATGACCTTGTTTTGTATGTGACTCCCAACACTGACAGAGGAAGTCAGGGCCTATTTCATTCTCCTTGAACCATTGTGCCCATTTCTGACCTTCCAAATAACAGTTCAGAAATCGTTCTCGTTTGTACAGTGTCGCCTTAAAAATACATCTAGGCCAAATAGACTCTTTCCTTGGCCACAAGACCTTCCTCGTTGATGGGTGACTTACTTTTCAATTCATCATTCTTGGGTACTTGTTCTTCATTCTCATTGCTGTGGGTTGGTTTCAGATGATATCTTCTGATGTTGTCGGGGTGAATAAGCCTTCTTCCCCTGTGTCTCATTAGTGAATCTGTCTGCATATTATCCCCAGTTTCTGGACAACTGTTATCTTCTTCTCTATGATCGGATGTAATGATGTCTTGATAATGCTTTAACCTCGTTGCATTTGCAAAACTCTTATGTATCTTATTCGTTTGAAAATGTTTAATTTTATAAGTATAGTTTGGACCTATTTTTGTTATCACATAATTATGGTCCTTGATATTTTGGGCAAAGCTTAGAGGCAGCCCCCTTTTTACATGCTTCCTGACTACTTGATCATTTACTTGAAAGTCAGGTACTGTAGCTTTCTGAGGGAAACCTTTGTTTTGTTTTCTTATTAACCAACTCTTGATTGTGCTTAGCAATATCCTTAACAATCTTGATATGTTCTAGAAGTTCACTGTCAAACTGCTTGGTTTGAGTTGGCAGAGACGGTTTGGGCAGAAGCTCGGTGTCTAGTGGCAGTAACATTTCCTTTCCAAAGACGATTAGGTATGGTGAGAAACCTGTAGTTGATGATGCAGGAGTAGAGCAGAATGACATCATAATGTTAGGCAGAAGAGAAGGCCACTTGAGTTGCTTTTAATCATCATAGGCACACAAAGCTTTTGCTAGAGTGCTGGTGGATCGCTCTACAGTTACGTTAGTCTGCGGCTCGTAGGAACTTGGCAATAGTGCTTTATGTGAAAGAACTCACACAATGCACCTACAAGTTTTGACATGAAATTCTTGCCTCTGTCAGACACAATTGATCTAGGAGCACCATATCGACATATAAACTGATTGTACAGTACAGATGCAACTTCTTGGGCATTTTGACTGGCCAAAGCGAAAGCTTCTGACCATTTCGAAAAGTTGTCAATGGTAAGAAGTATATACTGGTGACCTTCTTTTGTTTTGGGAAAGGGACCAAGAATGTCGATGTGGATGTGACCCATTGTGTCATCTACAGGTAATGGATGCAGGGGAGGAGGAGGTTGATGGTGGTCTGTCTTTGTACGCTGGCAAATGTCACATGCAGCTATGTAATCTATTATTTTCTGATGCATTTTAGGGAACCAGTATTTCATTTTTATTTTCTCTAGTGTACAAGAGACACCGAAATGTCCTCCTTCAGCTACATTGTCATGGTAGTGATATAAGATATCCTTTATTGTGCATTTAGAAACTGCCAATTGGTAATAAAAGTGATCAGAAGTATCAATCATGCTTTTATACTTAGGCTGAAAAAGGTGATACAGTAGACCATCCTTCATTACAAATTAATCAGTAGCGCCAAAGCACAACCTTTGCTTCTTTTCATCCTTTGGCAAGGTTTCTGAGTTCTAAAAGTCAATGAGGAAGTCAAGGTTTGGGCATTGTCTCTGAAGATTAGCCATATCAGCATCTGTAGTACATTTAAATGCGCTTATAATGCCAACCATGGGTGAATCTCCATATTGTAAGTTTGTTTCTGTTAACAACAAAGTTTTGTCATTGATATTACAGTCATCATGCAATGATGAGGTGCCACAATTGTCTTTGTAGTGAGATGAACTGTGTACTGTTTCTCTGCCTTGGTGTTCTTCTGGCCAAGGACATAGCCAAGAGCCTTACTATTGGTTTTGCATGACAGGAAAAATTCTCTGTTCCTATCAGGGAATGTAGAACTGGAGCATTTGTTAATGCTGTCCTCAATTTTTGAATGGCATTCTGGCTATCTTCTGTACAGCCATTTTGTTTGTGTTCCCTTATTATTTTGTGTCAATTGTTTGTTCAAAGGTGTTACAATGTGAGCATATCCCTGAACAAACCTACGGTAATACTTACAGAGTTCCAGAAAGCTGTTCAGTTCTGTCTGAGACCTCGGAACTGGGAAGTTTACTACCTTATCAATTTTATGAGGGTCAATTGTAACACCATGACTCGAAAAAATGTGACCAAGAAACATGTTTAATCTAAAAACTGAATCCCTATCAATTTCACACAGCAAAGCTGGTGTAAAGTCCTTTGGCAAGTACTGGACCTTATGTGTAGGATTGAGTACTCTAACAACAGAAACAAAGTGTGAGCATTTAATGAGTTAGCATGTACCAGACACCTATCAACCCTGATTTCCTTTTCTAATGATACTGGTTCTAACACCACTGTGTCCGCTTTACTTATCCCAGTTAACTGGACATTGATGTTAACCTCACTATCCCTGAGATAAAGCTGACTGTTCCTCAAGTCTACAGAACATTTGTTATTTGTCATACTTAGTGCATGGTGTATGGTATTAATACAATATATTTGTGAGGGAAAGAAATACCTGCTATCATAATTCGAACCTCAATTTCCGCTACAACATTGATGTGGTTGCCACTGACACCTGTAACTTGTGAAAGCTTTGATTTTTCTAATGCACATGTGTTTGCTTTCCTAACAAAATCATCAGAAATAATTGTGACCACTGCACCTGTGTCTACCAAATATTTCTACCTGAAAAACTTACACACAGTGTTTTTAGGTGTAGCTGTCTAACCTCACTTTTGACCTACTTACAAATGCTGACTCAAGGCTAGCCTGAGTGAATATCAGAGCGATTCCCATTGGTAGAAATTCCTAATAGCATCATATACCGTAGTGTTTCTAATAAACGTCCTCGGGGTGGCGATATATAGTTATTTATACAGGTATTTAAGTCATAAACAAGTCTATATCAATGAGTGACATTAATGAATAGTCTCCCCTGAATAACCCCTAAATGCAAGTAGGTCCTTTCATTTGTTTTACTCGGTTTTTATGCTTGTTCTTTTTGGAGTGTATGTTGACTTCTTTGACTTTCAAGTTAACCATTATCAACAAACACTTCCATTTTCTTTTTTAAATAACAAATCTCTATAAGTATTTAAATGGATTTTAAGCTTATATTTGTGCAAAAGAAATTTCACCGTTTGTAACTGCATAATCTACAAAAGAACGGGCGATAAAGTCCAAGAATTCCGACTATAAAGGACCTACCTACTCTTTGGAATACCTCGGATATTAACAAACAAGGGAGATAATTTCCAGTTTACCAATTCACCCCATTTCCTACAGTATTATCATATATAGTGTATAAAATGTCACTTGATCCTACATTTGTTTAAACATCATCTCTGTCATATGCCGCAAAGCAGACCGTTCACTTCCGGCACGATCTAACTACTTCGAAACTTTAAGTGCCTATTACGTGAGAATTATGAGGCGCAGATGGAGCGAGCGACTAGTTTAAAAATGTACACCATTTTCATGCCATTCTTCTCACAAATTTATATTCAATAGAAACATAAACACGATAAAAATGTGTAAGTTAATGCTTCACAAATGCCGCATAGCCTTTTAAAAGAAATTTCTTTTTTTTTCCTTTTTTTTAATCCAACGCCGTTTGTCTTTTTAAAGACATTTCTTGTTTCTAATGGGTGCAGTCAACGTGATTTGAAAAGGGGCATTTGACCAAGACAAATCATGTTAAAAACTGTTGATTGACCCAACTGATGTGGGTTGGGCATTTGGTGGCCAAGTATTTGAACTAACACCAGTAAGCATATCTGAAGTTTTCCCAGTTTGCCCATTCACAGACTGCTGCCCATGAACAGGCACGAGTCCCTTTTGTAAAGGTAACCTTTCAAGAGCCATATTCGCTTTTGGACAGTCTTTTTTGGAATGTTTGAAGTATATTTATCTTCTTACAGAAGTAACATTCGTAAATCTTTTGCGAGAAACATGACCTTGTTCTTGATGTCTGCTGTGGTAGTGAACCTTGTTGTTATGATTATGGTACTGCTGTCTCTGGCTCGATCGATGGTGGTGCTGGAAAACTTCTGGCTAATGGTTCTGCATGGCATAATTTTCTCAAATCTAGTATTACCTCTAGCTTTGTGTCTAAGGACGATGGCTAAATAACATTAATGTCAATTGCATCTGCCTCCGCATGTTCGGCCCTCAATGCAGCTCTTCGGGCTCCATCTAAGCATTATAGGTCTTGAGGCTTGACAATGCATGTTATTGCTGGGCTCAGGCCGTCAACAAAGGTTGCAACCAACCAGGCAATGGGCATCACTAATCCATTTGCTTGCTGCTGAAATCTAATGAAGTATTCTTGAATGGACTCTTGGGTTTTTTTGCCTTACAGGATTCAGGAAGTAGCCCACATCAGTACCATCAAAGCCTCTTTAAGTTTCACCTTGTCACTCAGAATGTCCTCTGTCATTGACTGGTACCAAAACTTTGCCTGTCCTGGCAGGTAGAGATGAAACATTTTGTCCAGCTTTTCTGAGGTAAGTCCATACACTTCCTGTCAGACACTGTTAAAATGTTTGTACCATGGTTCAGCTCTCTCTTTTGCCATTCCTTCAAAGAAATTTTTATTTGGACCTGTGGAGGGGCCATATTATCAAATGTTTGCACTGGGTCTTCAGTGTTTGCATCGGATACAATTTAGGGTCTGTCCTTACTGTCACTGTGTCCAGGGATTTTCTCTCTGTTTTGTCTTAGAGTTGACTGATGTGTTGAGTTGTCTGTGCTGCCTCCTTCCTCCCAGATCTCTCAGGTTTCTAGTGTTGTCTGTATTTGTTGGCATCGGCTGCCTCCTTCCTTCCAGATCTCTCAGGTTTCTAGTGTAGTCTGTATTTGTTGGCGTCGCTGCCTCCTTCCTTCCAGATCTCTCAGGTTTCTAGTGTAGTCTGTATTTGTTGGCGTTGCTGCCTCCTTCCTCCCAGATCTCTCAGGTTTCTAGTGTAGTCTGTATTTGTTGGCATCGCTGCCTCCTTCCTTCCAGATCTCTCAGGTTTCTAGTGTAGTCTGTATTTGTTGGCATCGCTGCCTCCTTCCTCCCAGATCTCTCAGGTTTCTAGTGTAGTCTGTATTTGTTGGCATCGCTGCCTCCTTCCTCCCAGATCTCTCAGGTTTCTAGTGTAGTCTGTATTTGTTGGCAAGCTGCCTCCTTCCTCCCAGATCTCTCAGGTTTCTAGTGTAGTCTGTATTTGTTGGCATCACTGCCTCCTTCCTCCCAGATCTCTCAGGTTTCTAGTGTAGTCTGTATTTGTTGGCAAGCTGCCTCCTTCCTCCCAGATCTCTCAGGTTTCTAGTGTAGTCTGTATTTGTTGGCGTTGCTGCCTCCATCCTCCCAGATCTCTCAGGTTTCTAGTGTAGTCTGTATTTGTTGGCGTTGCTGCCTCCTTCCTCCCAGATCTCTCAGGTTTCTAGTGTAGTCTGTATTTGTTGGCATCGCTGCCTCCTTCCTTCCAGATCTCTCAGGTTTCTAGTGTAGTCTGTATTTGTTGGCATTGCTGCCTCCTTCCTTCCAGATCTCTCAGGTTTCTAGTGTAGTCTGTATTTGTTGGCGTCAACATCCGGGATCTTACTCCACCAGAATATTATAAATCGACTGTCAGTATTTTGACTTCCTGATTTTACATCTAGAAGGGGGCACTGGAAAAAAGGCAGACAAGCCTCAATCTTGGTGTTTCAACTTTTAATGTCTGGGCATGTTTGATCATATTATATTATCTATAACAGTTAACAATAATTCAGCATACATGTATATTGTGGAATTATTCGCTGTGAGAGGTTATGAGACTAGTAAGGTCCCAAGTAATTAAAACAACTAGTTTTACAGTAAAAGAGAGCAAATATTAAGTAAAAAAAAGTGTATGTTTCTAAGATTACTAGAATCACGGATAGTTACATTAACATTAGAGTTAACAAGAGCAAATGCAAATAAAAATAGAAAGTTACAAAATATACAAGATGGGAAAAAGGCAGAAAAAGCCTCAATCTTGGTTTTTTAACTTTTTATGTCTGAGCATGTTTGATGCCCAGTCCAAGATTATGAGAACATATATAGTTTCAGCCTGGGCCCCAGGAACACATGTTTCATTTAGCATGTGACTGTCTCATGTTGGTATCCAACTGGTCACATGGTGTGCAATACGGCCTCAAAGGATAGATGCTTTTTTGGTTCTTTTTAAAATATGCTGGATATAAGTAATCAATGGGACGAGCAAGTCCGCTGTAATTGACTTGCTCGTCCCATTTATGGCAGGCCCATGCCAGAGGTTACAGTCGGTGAGGAAAAGCTTGAAGTAATACCGGTAACAGACTTCTGCTACCTTGGTGATATGTTGTCATCTAGAGGTGGATGTGAACTCGCTGTAACAACAAGATGCAAGTCAGCATGGAAAAAGTTCAGAGAGCTGCTTCCAATCCTAACATGCAAACATCTGCCTGTCACAACAAGAGGTTGCCTCTACACAACCTACATCAGACCTGTTTTGCTGTATGGCTCTGAAACATGGGCAATAACAGCTGCTACTCTTAAGAGGCTTTGTTAAACGCAGTGCAGGATGGATATCAAATATCCGTACTCTAAATGTCGCTTGTCATCGGGCCTCGTGTATACCTAAACTGACCTAGGATGACCTAGTAAAACGGGACGGTACATCCCAAAGAATGGGTAAGACAAATCCACTGGATCGCCGAAATCTTGACTGGACAGCCAGGCCTCACCCTTGGATAAGGATTAATAAAAGGCCTGGGTAATCTAAACAGGATAATGATGAATGATGAGTGGTCAGAATGACACCTGTTAACAGCATGGGATATGCCAGACAAGAGAGAAGGTTCATTATGTATTTTCAATCTTTGTTGGGGTTTTTTCAAAGATATTGATAAAACATGTCTTTTACCAGGATAAATTAGAATAATAAACTTGTTCATTTTACAATTTGTTTGTCACTAAATATGCCTATGTTCTTTAAAAAATAGCATTAAATAATTTATTCTGTAACAGTGAAATCTGCATGATTATTATTTTAAATAATTACGTTGTGCAATATAACATTGAAAGAAATATGCATTATAATATAATCATAAAAAATATAGAAATGTCTACCACCTTTTATAGCAATTATACCTTCTCTCAATATCACACTATAGAGATGTCTACCCCATGTTAAAGCTATTATACCATCTCTAAATATCATAATATTGAGATATCTACCCCATGTTATAGCTATAGTATCATCTCACAATATTATAATAAAGAGATATCTACCCCATGTTATAGCTATAGTATCATCTCTCAAAATTATAATAAAGAGATATCTACAACATGTTATAGCTATAGTATCATCTCTCAATATTATAATAAAGAGATATCTACCCCATGTTATAGCTATAGTATCATCTCTCAATATTATAATAAAGAGATATCTACCCCATGTTATAGCTATAGTATCATCTCTCAAAATTATAATAAAGAGATATCTACAACATGTTATAGCTATTATATCATCTCTCAAAATTATAATAAAGAGATATCTACAACATGTTATAGCTATTATATCGTCTCTCAATATTATAATAAAGAGATATCTACAACATGTTATAGCTATTATATCGTCTCTCAATATTATAATAAAGAGATATCTACAACATGTTTTAGCTATAATATCGTCTCTCAATATTATAATAAAGAGATATCTACCCCATGTTATAGCTATAGTATCGTCTCTCAATATTATAATAAAGAGATATCTACCCCATGTTATGGCTATAGTATCGTCTCTCAATATTATAATAAAGAGATATCTACCCCATGTTATAGCTATAGTATCGTCTCTCAATATTATAATAAAGAGATATCTACCCCATGTTATAGCTATAATATCGTCTCTCAATATTATAATAAAGAGATATCTACAACATGTTTTAGCTATAATATCGTCTCTCAATATTATAATAAAGAGATATCTACCCCATGTTATAGCAATTATAGCATCTCTCAATATCCTAATATAGAGGTGTCTACCTCATGTCATAGCTATTATTTCATCTCTCAATATCCTAATATAGAGGTGTCTACCTCATGTTATAGCAATTATAGCATCTCTCAATATCCTAATATAGAATTGTCTACCACATGTTATAGCAATTATAGCATCTCTCAATATCCTAATATAGAAGTGTCTACCTCATGTTATAGCAATTATAGCATCTCTCAATATCCTAATATAGAAGTGTCTACCTCATGTTATAGCAATTATAGCATCTCTCAATATCCTTATATAGAGGTGTCTACCTCATGTTAGAGCATTTATAGCATCTCTCAATATCATAATATAGAAGTGTCTACCTCATGTTATAGCAATTATAGCATCTCTCAATATCATACTATAGAATTGTCTACCTCATGTTATAGCAATTCTAGCATCTCTCAATATCCTAATATAGAGGTGTCTACCTCATGTTATAGCAATGATAGCATCTCTCAATATCATAATATAGAGGTGTCTACCACATGTTATAGCAATTATAGCATCTCTCAATATCATAATATAGAGGTGTCTACCTCATGTTATAGCAATTATAGCATCTCTCAATATCCTAATATAGAGGTGTCTACCTCATGTTATAGCATTTATAGCATCTCTCAATATCCTAATATAGAAGTGTCTACCTCATGTTATAGCAATTATAGCATCTCTCAATATCATAATATAGAGGTGTCTACCACATGTTATAGCAATTATAGCATCTCTCAATATCATAATATAGAGGTGTCTACCACATGTTATAGCAATTATAGCATCTCTCAATATCCTAATATAGAGGTGTCTACCTCATGTTATAGCAATTATAGCATCTCTCAATATCATAATATAGAGGTGTCTACCTCATGTTATAGCAATTATAGCATCTCTCAATATCATAATGTAGAGGTGTCTACCTCATGTTGTAGCAATTATAGCATCTCTCAATATCATAATATAGAAGTGTCTACCTCATGTTATAACAATTATAGCATCTCTCAATATCATAATATAGAGACGTCTACCACATGTTATAGCTATTAGCTATAATATCATCTTTAATATCATAATATTTAGATATCTACCACATTTGATAGCTATTATATCATCTCTCAATATCATAATATAGAGATATCTACCAAATTTGATAGCTATTATATCATCTCTCAACATCAAAATATATCGATATCTACCACATTTTATAGCTATTATACCATCTCTAAATATCATAATATAGAGATATCTACCCCATGTTATAGCTATAATATCATCTCTCAATATCATAATATAGAGATATCTACCAAATTTGATAGATATTATATCATCTCTCAATATCATAATATAGAGAGAGATATCTACCAAATTTAATAGCTATTATATCATCTCTCAATATCATAATATAGAGATATCTACCAAATTTGATAGCTATTATATCATCTCTCAATATCATAATATAGATATCTACCAAATTTGATAGCTATTATATCATCTCTCAATATCATAATATAGAGATATCTACCAAATTTGATAGCTATTATATCATCTCTCAATATCATAATATAGAGATATCTACCAAATTTGATAGCTATTATATCATCTCTCAATATCATAATATAGAGATATCTACCAAATTTGATAGCTATTATATCATCTCTCAATATCATAATATAGAAATATCTACCAAATTTGATAGCTATTATATCATCTCTCAATATCATAATATAGAGATATCTACCAAATTTAATAGCTATTATATCATCTCACAATATCATAATATTTAGATATCTACCACATTTGATAGCTATTATATCATCTCTCAACATCATAATATAGAGATATCTACCAAATTTGATAGCTATTATATCATCTCTCAATATCATAATATAGAGATATCTACCAAATTTGATAGCTATTATATCATCTCTCAAAATCATAATATAGAGATATCTACCAAATTTAATAGCTATTATATCATCTCTCAATATCATAATATTTAGATATCTACCACATTTGATAGCTATTATATCATCTCTCAACATCATAATATAGAGATATCTACCAAATTTGATAGCTATTATATCATCTCTCAATATCATAATATAGAGATATCTACCAAATTTGATAGCTATTATATCATCTCTCAATATCATAATATAGAGATATCTACCAAATTTGATAGCTATTATATCATCTCTCAATATCATAATATAGAGATATCTACCAAATTTGATAGCTATTATATCATCTCTCAATATCATAATATAGAAATATCTACCAAATTTGATAGCTATTATATCATCTCTCAATATCATAATATAGAGATATCTACCAAATTTAATAGCTATTATATCATCTCTCAATATCATAATATTTAGATATCTACCACATTTGATAGCTATTATATCATCTCTCAACATCATAATATAGAGATATCTACCAAATTTGATAGCTATTATATCATCTCTCAATATCATAATATAGAGATATCTACCAAATTTGATAGCTATTATATCATCTCTCAAAATCATAATATAGAGATATCTACCAAATTTGATAGCTATTATATCATCTCTCAATATCATAATATAGAGATATCTACCAAATTTGATAGCTATTATATCATCTCTCAATATCATAATATAGAGATACCTACCAAATTTGATAGCTATTATATCATCTCTCAATATCATAATATAGAGATATCTACCAAATTTGATAGCTATTATATCATCTCTCAATATCATAATATTTAGATATCTACCACATTTGATAGCTATTATATCATCTCTCAATATCATAATGATAACCATATATCAACACAACTGTTAAACTTATGCTGGTTTGTAAACTTGATTACATAAATAGAGAGCTCTATCAGAAACCATTACCATACTGTCATCTTTCATCATTGATTTCTATAAATCAGCAGAACTATGCTGTTTATTTGTTTAAGCGATTCTGCAAAATGGAGATTATTATACACAATTACCATATGTCATTCTAAAATATTTGAAATATGGCTTGAAGTCATCTGAACTATAAATGCTCATTCACTAAATTGATCCCACAAATAAAGGTCATTATAATAATCTGTGACATTGTGTTGTTGTTTAATACAGGAAATTATTTTAAAAATCAATTGAACAATAAAACGCTACACTGACTTTTTAAATTGATCCTACAAATGGTATCATTGATACAAACTATGACATTGCTTTCAGTACAGGAAATATTTCTGTAAATCAACAGAACAATAACAATTTAATGCTGGTAATTGATCCTTCAAATGGTGATCATTAACAAATGTATATGACGCAATCGGTAGAGCGTCGGCTCCAGGTACGAGAGGCCCCGGGTTCGATCCTGGGCCGCGACATACGGAAGTCGTTAAAAATGGTAGTGGTATAGCTCCCTTGCTAACGCTCAAGCAAATATAAGGGTAGTTCCACGACTGGTTGGCCTGGTGTCAGGATAATGTGACTGGGTGTGGTATCATGCCAGGTGTTCACGGCATGCTATACACAGTGAAGGCAGCACTATATCTGCTTCAAGTGGACACCGTCTCCAGATAACTAAAAATACTGTTGGTGGGACGATAAACCCAATAAACAAACATATATTTGTTATAACTCTCCTACCAGAAAAGTCTCCAAAGCATTTTATCAGTGTTTCTTTTTGTTTGCTTTTTTAATACATTGCAGTGACCAATTATTATTTCAGTTCATAATAGCGACATCCAGCTATTTTGGTGGAGGAAGACCCCAGACAAATTTTGGCCAGCACCATACAACTGAAAGACCGTTGGCTAGCAGAGATCAAGTGATAGACCTCCAACCTAATCGGGACTCTAACCCATGAGCTAAGAGGCTGAGCAGTCAGAGTAATTACCAGATGGCGACTCTATTTTCTAACTATGGGTGCCCCTATTCACATTCTATTACCAGTTTTTTATTATTAGAAACATTTTTATCCCATATCACAAAGTGATATTTGAAAATGCTTTCAATACTACAGGTACATAAGTTATAGAGATACAAAATACTATATCTTATTTTTGAATATTCATTATTGGAAATCTGTTGATGGTTGAATTGTGCACACAAATAGAGATCCCTGTAACAAACTGTATATCATTATACCATCTTCTTTCATTATCGCAAATACTTCAGAAAATTGTCCGAAACATTAATATATTGATTTATAAACTTGATCCCCCAAATGAAGGCCATTATTCAAGACCATGACCATTATTTGCCCACAAATAAAATAAATATTTCTTTCTGTAGACCACATTTTGTCTGAATTACAGACTGCTGCTATATATACCTGTAAATTGGCAAGTATTAATTACATTATTATCATATCTCAACTACCAGAGAAGTCTCAAATTAATACTTCTGTTGAGCTTTAGAGGATGGTTTTATGAAAAAACACATGGAAAACATCAACATACCAACTTAAGTTACTATCATGTTCAAAGGACATACATAATTAAATATCCGTATATAGATACTGGTCACATTAATGGAGTGTATGTAAGATTACAAAAATATCAGGAAGCTTTTTTATCTGATACTGAGACCATCATTCTCATATATAGAAATGCTATTAATATCAATAAATATCCTTTTTGTGAGGAATAATATAGGATGCTTTTGAGGAAAACCCACAAAAACCACTGGCACACCCCAGATCAGTTGGAAGACCTTCTCACATTGCAGTTCTGGAACTGTCCTGGTCTTGAACTCACCCAGTGGAGACCTTAAGACCTCGCTGTTTGCTTGGCCAATCCATTATATAGATCCTTATTGTGTTTATGGAGATTTTTTATTCTTTCACCCTTAGCTTGATACACTTTGTTAAAAACCCATGCTAAATTCTCTGTTGTTTTTTTTTCTTTAATATTATATGTGTTACATGTCAGGGTTGATACACAGAGACTGAGCAGCAAATAGTGTAGATCCTGATCAGATAGCTCCCAGTTTGCCAAAGCCTTATTAAGATATAAACAGCAGACTACAAGTTAACTCTTTACTTCCTCAACCACCATTAAGGGTGGTGTAAGTTTTATGTTAATGGTATTAATGGTGTTTCTATAGCAAGCAAAGTGATTGTATGATTATACACCTCCTTCCATGATCATAAATGTTTGTAAATTGCACTTTGCCATAACATTTTTATGGTTGCAATGTGCAACCAACCATATTACAATGTAATTGAGGTGATACATTAATACACGTTCCATCATTGGTTTTTCATAATATTGTCTGGAAAATACATCATGGTAGAATGTTACAGACAATTATTGGCAATCTGACGAGACATTGTTTAAGATAAATAGTGTAGCTTCTCATTGGCTTGTTCATACTTGGAGCTGTCTGATCAGGATCTACACTTGTTGCATCTAAGTCACTATCAATAGTTTTCTTTCCTTTTAATTAAGTCATTAGCAAATGAAAATTGTTTGTTTTTTTGACAAATAGGTAGGATGAGGTGTAAGATGTGAACAAGAGGTATATGGACATTGCCCCAATTTGAACATTACTCCTCCACCCCCTCCCAGTTGTTATTTTGATAGTTTCTGGTGATGTCTACCTTCAGTGCTCACAAACAGTAACACATATAAAACATACTGTTATGTAAGTTTTTGTTTAAAATAGGCCAGTCATTCATCACATACACATACACTGTCTGAATTAAATGTCCCCAGCTAAATTGTTGTTTGTGAAGTTACTGAAAAAGCGGATGCACAATTCCACATTTTATGGATAGAATACTGAAAAGTGTACACATTATAAAAGCTAAAACTATATGTAATTTGTCTTATCATTTACAGTAAACAACTTAAATATGATTCACCTTGATGGCTGAGGGTGGGAGGTTAAAATCAACTCATGATTAGCATTTACATAGTATTCAAGTAACATTTGTAAGAGCTACCCCATCAGATTTTACTTTAACATTTTCACTGAAGTCTTATTTTGTGTAATGATTGTTAAACTAAAAACTACAAAACAATTAACTGTTTGAACCAACATGTATTTAGATCACATAGGAAGGAAAAACAAACCCAAATGAAAAAAAATATTACTTTTTTTTTCGATGAGTTTGGACTTCGATGGGTCATTTTCTTGTCATACTTGTGATTTGTAATCCAAATGTATTGCATACTTTCCTTTTTTTTTTCCAAATGGATTGCTTGTTAACCCAGTGATATTTTTTTGTGTGTGATTTCTGATTTTAGTGCATATTTTTCAAGAAAAATGCATAATTTTAATACATCTGCACTTAAAAAATGCAATTGATAAACGAGCAATCATAACATCCAAAAAATTTCATATCCATAGTACATCGTCTTTGAGCAATTACTACGAAGTAAAAATTGTCTGGAATACCGCTTCGTCATGAGCACTTGTTCACGCGCACTTGTTTCCCATTTATATTGGCAGTACAATACGATGCAGGTAACCAGATCGATATCCAGTAATATCCATTTTTATTTTTGAGATGCTAATGTCATGCCTCCTAAAAAGAAACTTTGTCTGATCAGCGACTTATCACCGTTTTTGGACAGGATTCGACCGGCAAAACTATAACAAACGAAAATAAGATATAATGTTTTTGTTCAATGAATGAACATTGTTATTTGTTTTTATGCGTAAAAATAAAACTTTTGTTAAAGATTGCTAAAAAATCTCAGTAATTTTGAAAAAATGTCATTGTTTTCAAATATGTGCACTTTTTTATCTTATACTTTTCAAATGAAAAAATATCGCTGTTAACCTATACTAAATTCTTAATTATCTGTGTGGCGGCGTTTCTCTTTTGGCGTTGTTTGCCACACAGATATGTATTTCAAAAAAATTACAATCCTTTTTCGTGTTTAAACAATTGCTATATGGCATAAATAATAAATGCCCTTTTCCGTCAATATGTGTTATTTTTATTTCAATACATACTAGTACGCTCAGTCGTTAGCCATCTCATTGTGATCAATACATAAATTAAAGTTTATGCCAACATAAAGTTTTTTATGTCATTAAGCAGTACTATCATAAACGGAAATTACAATGGTGCGTATTAATTACGTCAACAATAATATGCATATTAAGTAACCAATGATTGTGTAGATTTTTACCACGTGATCGTCTTAGCCTATCAAATTCTATACAGTCCTACAGTCTTTCTTACCAGAAACTCAACAAGATGAGACACGCTTCTCAGAAGCGCAATTATTTTTCGAGATCCACCACCAACCACACCTCCACCACTTTTTAAACAATTTCTATACCTATTTTCTGTATTTTAGAAACTATTTAGTTTCTTGTCTATTTTATATACTTTTTTACTGATATAAATTTGTTAGTTTTTTGTTTCTCATTGTACTGAAATCCATCATTTTCTTTGTTTTGTTTAGTGGCGTTGTTTGCCACACAGATATGTATTTCAAAAAAATTACAATCCTTTTTTGTGTTTAAACAATTGCTATATGGCATAAATAATAAATGCCCTTTTCCGTCAAAATGTGTTTTTTTTTATTTCAATACATACTAGTACGCTCAGTCGTTAGCCATCTCATTGTGATCAATACATAAAATTTTATGCATAGGTAACACTACCTACTAACAAAAATCAGGATGTTTTTTTTTTTCTGAAAAGGGGGAATGGGGCCTGGTGCCACTGAGACAGGAAAATTTTGCGGCATTTTATTAAAAAAAAGGGGGACAAAATGTGCATATTTAACTTTGTATATGCTACCATACATCTTATATGTTTTATTATAAGGCCCTCTATTTTTCCTGTTCTTGAACTCCTCCACTATGCTATAATATAGACCAGTTCACTCAAGAAAACAAGCAGAATTAATTTTAGGGGAAAAACTAGGCTTATTTTCTGAGGGGAACGGGCCTTCTGGCGGGAACAGGTTGATCTGGATCTACACTTTTAGCCTTAGCCTGACCAGTATGTGCATAGCAGGGCTAAGGGTTGGGACAGGGATCTGAGCTATATATACTTATGTGGTGGTGCTTTGTTTGTTATCAAATGACAGTAAAATCCAATAATACAATAAGACACATTTGTGAATCCTAAGGTGATTTGTTCCAAGAAGTAACCATGGACCATGTACTGCTTCTTGTACATTTTCATCACAGTACAGAATCACAGAGTTGCCTGTTTATTCCCCATTACACAGGACAAGTGTCAGACTTAATGTTACTATTAATTGTAAAACAGAAGATGTGCTTTTTTTTCTAGGAGAAATCTATGTTTAGTAGCGTTCACTTACGTAGTCTTATCTGCAAACAGTTAAAGGCATACTAATGGCAGAAATGGCTTGAGAGTGGAAGTTGGCATAATTTTTATTAGTTTTAATACTTTTAATACTTAGTTCTCATAAACAGTGGATAATATATACAGCTTGGTTGAGAATTAGCATTTAAAAGATCAATTTATTAATTGAACTTCAAAAAGTACAATGAATGTGCGGAGAGCTGCACCTTGAAACCCAGAGCTTATATAATATAGGCTAAATGAAATACTTAGCTAAGAAATCACAACTGACATAGGTGGCGATTAGTAAACATATTGGAAGAATCACAGAAAATGTCTCCGTTCTTGAGTTTCCTGATATACAGACCAGTACTGAAAGCCAAGACCAGACTCAATGTTACCATAACAAAATATGTCCTTCAAGGAGAATTCTACTTTTAATATTTAACTCAGTTGTCAGTTGGTTTAATGTTTTATAGTTAAGTTGTACTTCATCACAGAAATGGGTTTAAAATTGTGTAGGTTGGCATTATGTCTTGAATCTATAAAATCACTGGCAAGTCCAGAATAAAATGCATACTTCATGCACAGCTTTGTTGATAATTGACAATACTCTCATATTAAGATATTTAAACTTTAAAATACTTTATGAATACTTCTGAAATATAACAAACTTAATTCAAAAATGAGACATATTAAGTATAGAAGTAACAACTTGGTGGTGGTGGAGACTTCTATAGATTTCTTTCTGTGAGTCTCACAGATAATGTCCATACACTGGGTGGTCTGATTTATGCTCCAATACACAGGGCAAGCATTGCAAGCATTAGACTTAATGTCTGTATTAAATGTTAAAACAAATCTGGCGTGCCTTCAGTAGAAGCCAACGTAAGCCGGTAACGATGTTTGCTGAAAGTTGTGTTATTGTATGATTCGTTTTTATCGCTCACTACCTTCAGAATCCATTTGCGAATGGTAGCGAACGTTAGTAGTTAACAGTTTGATCAGCAGACACCGTTATCTGCTGTTCGCCAACATGAATGAATGTTTGCTTCTACTAAACGCACACCTGTTCTTTCTCTAGGAGTTTGGTAGAAATCTGTGTTTAATATCTGGTTTGTTTTAAGTTCAGAATGTTAATGACAGGGGGGTTGGGGTGTATTTCTATTTAGTTAGGTAGACATCTGCACATTTTTCATTTGTAAAAGAAAACCTGAAAATGGTCCCAATAAGTGTTTCTGACATTTGCATTTTAGTCAATGTTTTGAGGACTGGTTTTAGAAATGTCTTCAGTGACAGAGGACATGGCCATGAAAGTGGACCTAGCCATGAAAGAGAACCTAGTGGACCTAGCCATGAAAGAGGAACTAGCCATGAAAGTGGACCTTGCCATGAAAGAGGACCTAGCCATGAAAGTGGACCTTGCCATGAACGTGGACCTAGCCATGAAAGAGGACCTAGCCAGAGGACCTAGCCATGAAAGAGCACCTAGTCATGAAAGTTGACCTAGCCATGAAAGAGGACCTAGCCATGAAAGAGGACATAGCCATGATAGAGGACCTAGCCATGAAAGAGCACATAGCCATGAAAGAGGACCTAGCCATGAAAGAGGACCTAGCCATGAAATATGACCTAGCAATGATAGAGGACCTAGCCATGATACAGGGCCTAGCCATAAAAGTGGACCTTGCCATGAAAGTGGACCTAGCCATGAAAGTGGACCTAGCCATGATAGAGGACCTAGCAGTGCGTGAGAACCTAGCCATGAAAGTGGACCTAGCCATGATAGAGGTCCTAGCCATGAAAGAGGACCTAACCATGATAGAGTACCTAGCCATGAAAGAGGACCTAGCCATGATAGAGGACTTAGCCATGAAAGTGGACCTAGCCATGAAAGAGGACCTAGCCATGAAAGTGGACCTAGCCATGAAAGTGGACCAAGCCATGAAAGTAGACCAAGCCATGAAACAGGACCGAGCCAGAGGACCTAGCCATGAAAGAGCACCTAGTCATGAAAGTTGACCTAGCCATGAAAGAGGACCTAGCCATGATAGAGGACCTAGCCATGAAAGAGCACATAGCCATGAAAGTGCACATAGCCATAAAAGAGGACCTAGCCATGAAATATGACCTAGCCATGATACAGGGCCTAGCCATGAAAGTGGACCATGCCATGAAAGTGGACCTAGCCATGATAGGACACTAGCTAGCCATGAAAGTGGACCTAGCCATGATAGAGGACCTAGCAGTGCGTGAGAACCTAGCCATGAAAGTGGACCTAGCCATGATAGAGGACCTAGCCATGAAAGAGGACCTAGCCGAGATAGAGGACCTAGCCATGATAGAGGACCTAGCCATGAAAGAGGACCTACCCACAAAAGAGTACCTAGCCATAAAAGAGGACCTAGCCATGAAAGTGGACCAAGCCATGAAAGTAGACCAAGCCATGAAAGTGGCCCTAGCCATGATAGAGGACCTAGCCATGATAGAGGACCTAGCCATGAAAGGGGACCTAGCCATGAAAGTGGACCTAGCCATGAAAGTAGACCAAGCCATGAAAGAGGCCCTAGCCATGACGAGGACCTAGCCATGATAGAGGACCTAGCCATGATAGAGGACCTAGCCATGAAAGTGGACCTAGCCATGAAAGAGGACCTAGCCATGAAAGAGGACCTTGCCACGAAAGTGGACCTAGCCATAAAAGAGGACCTAGCCATAAAGGTAGACCAAGCCATGATAGAGGACTTAGCCATGAAAGTGGACCTAGCCATGAAAGAGCACATAGCCATGAAAGAGGACCTAGCCATGAAAAGGGACCTAGCCATGAAATATGACCTAGCCATGATAGAGGACCTAGCCATGATACAGGGCCTAGCCATGAAAGTGGACCTTGCCATGAAAGTGGACCTAGCCATGAAAGTGGACCTAGCCATGATAGAGGACCTAGCAGTGCGTGAGAACCTAGCCATGAAAGTGGACCTAGCCATGATAGAGGTCCTAGCCATGAAAGAGGACCTAACCATGATAGAGTACCTAGCCATGAAAGAGGACCTAGCAATGAAAGAGGACCTAGCCATGAAAGTGGACCTAGCCATGATAGAAGACCTAGCAGTGCGTGAGAACCTAGCCATGAAAGTGGACCTAGCCATGATAGAGGTCCTAGCCATGAAAGAGGACCTAACCATGATAGAGTACCTAGCCACGAAAGAGGACCTAGCCATGAAAGAGGACCTAGCCATGATAGAGTACCTAGCCATGAAAGAGGACCTAGCCATGATAGAGGACTTAGCCATGAAAGTGGACCTAGCCATGAAAGAGGACCTAGCCATGAAAGTGGACCTAGCCATGAAAGTGGACCAAGCCATGAAAGTAGACCAAGCCATGAAACAGGACCGAGCCAGAGGACCTAGCCATGAAAGAGCACCTAGTCATGAAAGTTGACCTAGCCATGAAAGAGGACCTAGCCATGATAGAGGACCTAGCCATGAAAGAGCACATAGCCATGAAAGAGCACATAGCCATAAAAGAGGACCTAGCCATGAAATATGACCTAGCCATGATACAGGGCCTAGCCATGAAAGTGGACCTTGCCATGAAAGTGGACCTAGCCATGATAGGACACTAGCTAGCCATGAAAGTGGACCTAGCCATGATAGAGGACCTAGCAGTGCGTGAGAACCTAGCCATGAAAGTGGACCTAGCCATGAAATATGACCTAGCCATGAAAGAGGACCTAACCTTGATAGAGTACCTAGCCACGAAAGAGGACCTAGCTGAGATAGAGGACCTAGCCATGATAGAGGACCTAGCCATGGAAGAGGACCTAGCCACAAAAGAGGACCTAGCCATGAAAGAGGACCTAGCCATGAAAGTGGACCTAGCCATGAAAGAGGACCTAGCCATGAAAGAGGACCTTGCCATGAAAGAGGACCTAGCCATGAAAGTGGACCTAGCCATAAAAGAGGACCTAGCCATGAAAGTGGACCTAGCCATGAAAGTGGACCAAGCCATGAAAGTAGACCAAGCCATGAAAGTGGCCCTAGCCATGATAGAGGACCTAGCCATGATAGAGGACCTAGCCATGATAGAGGACCTAGCCATGAAAGGGGACCTAGCCATGAAAGTGGACCTAGCCATGAAAGTAGACCAAGCCATGAAAGAGGCCCTAGCCATGATGAGGACCTAGCCATGATAGAGGACCTAGCCATGATAGAGGACCTAGCCATGAAAGTGGACCTAGCCATGAAAGAGGACCTAGCCATGAAAGAGGACCTTGCCACGAAAGTGGACCTAGCCATAAAAGAGGACCTAGCCATGAAAGTAGACCAAGCCATGAAAGAGGCCCTATCCATGAAAGAGGACCTAGCCATGATAGAGGACCTAGCCATGAAAGGGGACATACTCATGAAAGAGGACCCAGCCATAAAAGTGGACCTAGCCATGAAAGAGGGCCTAGCCATGAAAGAGGACCTAGCCACGAAAGAGGAACTTGCCATGAAAGTGGACCTAGCCATGAAAGAGGACCTAGCCATGAAAGTGGACCTAGCCATGATTATAACCTAAACACAGAAGATGCTTGGAGATAAGCTAGTATAGGTATAATTTAGGTATAATAACACAGCAGCTATAAAAGGATGGCGATGATAAGACTTACAGCTGGTTCAGAGAAGCAATGATGGCTAAAGTATGTATCGTTTTGTATATATTGAATAAATAGAGACTTCACAATTGTAAATCTATTTCTGGCAGTTGAGAATATCATATCATATTTAAAATAAGCAAATATTTTATTTGGTAAGTGTTTTACATACAAAAAATGTGATGTATTACCTATAGTGGTTATTAAATTTAAAATAAACATTAAACTTTTCTGATCTTTTATTTATTGCAAGAAACAGTCTGAAATCTAAAACATTTATTTCTTTCACTTTATTTCCCCCCAGATTTCCTTATCTGTTAATGTAGGGAACTTCATTCAAGGCATGTAAAATTTCATTACCGTCTGCAGAACAGCATAAAATACGAGCCAGTTTGAGTCTGTCCCAGTTATCCGAGCATAAACATCGCCTGCCTTTCATAGTTCATATTCCTGTCTTTGTTAAATTTTAAGATACATGTATTTGCTGGACAGCAGACACCATTTCTTGATGTAATGTAGCACATTTTTCATTATAATAAACTAAGAATTAGTAAATAAATGATTGATACTAATAATTTTGGTTAAAAATTATAGGAGCACATTTTGCCATACTAATTAAAGGAGAATATGCAAATATATTGTCAATTACATGTCTGTTGCTCGAAAACATTTATAGTTCAAGGCTTTTATTAACAAAATAAGATCGTTCTCTTCAGTACTTGAAGAACATTAAGAATCAACATCACAAACTATAGTTGGTGACAGTGTTCAGTGAGAAGTGAATTACTGGGAAGAAAAAATGGGAAGCTGTATAATAACACCAGATACGGCTTTGCCAGATTAAGTGTTGATTGGTGCTGCTCTTGAGAGCGGTGCCTCTTATGGAATGCATTTTTTTTATGGGGACAATAGTGTAGCAGTAAATAACACGATGTCGGAGGTGTTTCGAGAGACACTTTCACAAAAAAGAACCAAGTGTTCCTTTTTTTAACAGGATAGCTTGCAACAATAAAGTGAAGCTTGCAATTATAAAAAGTAGCATAAAAATGTAGCCGTTTGGCAAAGTTTTGTTTAACAAAAGATACCGTGTATATCGATGTTAGAAATGCAGCTTGTAAATAGAGATGTAGCAGAGAAGCAAGGAAAACAAAGTAGCAAAAATAGTCCACTTCCCATAAGAGTTTATTACTGTCAAATGTTTATGTAATTAATCCACAGTGTAAGAGAGTGTTTAGTTCCCAGGATAGTCATCTTCATGTGTAAAGAGCATGCTCTCTATGGCGCCTTGGATGTCTCACATCCTGGCTCTTTGTTTGCAGGCAAACAATATTCAATAAATATAACAGTCATAACTCAAGAGGATATCTGACAGTTTGAACCAACTTTTCCTTCTTCTCATATCCAAATAAGTCAGTGTTACCTGACAAGGTGCCACAAAATGCTGCTCATTGATGCCCCAGATTTTAATGGAAGTGAAGCATAAATCCTCACTTGTTATTTCAAACAGGTATGTTCTATCTGAGCCACGCTACAGAGATAGCTATATTTAAACTAAGAAAACCATGTGACCACTTACTTTCGAGTTATATCGACATTCAGGCAATCCGCACTGATGTTAATATCTATTTTAAGTGGAGAATCACTATCATGCTTACTTAAAGAGTTGGAAAGAATGAACATTTAGGGAGACTTTTTCTGCAATTTATTCTGTCTAACAATATAGGTAGTGTTTAATCTTTATTTAGACTAAAGTATGAGTTTATAAAGAAATGATGCCTAAATTCCTCAAAGCAGTGGTAAGATTAGGTAACATGTATTTAATATAGACTGTAGAAAACCACCTTTAAATCTAAATCAAGCCAGTCCTGACGTGACAACAATATAGATAAATGGGCTCAGTATTTTTAAATGCTGTGAAGAGAAATAAATTCCAACCATTTTTAAATTTAATGGACAAAGTATTTGCAATAAATATAACAATGGGTCATAGCTCAGTCAAAATAAAGTTGGTCATGTTGTACCAACAATTTGGGTAAGTAGGCTTGGTACTTTTTAATGTTTTTAAATAAAATCTGACTAATGGCAGCCAAGAAATAGGACAGGACAAGACAGACTGACGGATGTGACTACAATATGGCCACCATATACTTCTTGTCGGATATGATAATACAATAAACTTTTCCATTTACTTTCAGTATCTGGTTGAATGCTAAAACATTTATTGTGTTAACTTTTTTCCTCAGGTTTCTTCAACTCTATATTGGGAACTAAATTCCAGGCAAGCTAAATTTCATTATACCAGTCTGAGGGAGCAGAATGACATATAAACCTGTTAAATCCAGAACTAGTGTAAAATATTCTGTGAATAAACGTTGCCTGTCTTCATATTTCAAATTATTTTTGCACTAAAACAATTTTCCCATATTAAAAGGTCCTTTACTCAGTGCTATTTCTGCATGGGGAAAACACTTCATTTCAATTACCAGAATTTTAATAAATTTGGTTACATGTCATTTTATGGCTTTGCAAAGCATAGACAATTTTCAATTTCAGTTTCTTAACTAGATTCTGCTTTGGTTAAGCTTAGTATAAGCAACTACATGCTGAACTTTATATATTTTCAATAAATACAATATACTGCTTTTAAACTTTATAAAAGAAAAACAACAAAAAATAATGTAACATGCAGAGCAACAGATATATATTTTTAAATTTATATATTTGCAAACATGGAATTTTAGACAGATATAATGCTAGTTTTGAAATGATTGATAAAACCTTTATTTTTTCAATAAGTTGAGAACTTATATTCACATGCAATTTTGCTTCTTAAATAATCAAATTCAACATCTACTTCACGAACTTGTAATTTATTGTTGGCAGCTGGTAATAGCAACATTTTATACAAACAACATTCTTAGTTTGCTTATTTTTAACAACAGAGAAAGATGTGGTTTAGTGTCAATACTGTTAAGTGAGCACGCATAAAGAAACATTTCAAATGAACAATAAATATTTGTAATCTTTTTTCAAATTTTATTTTCTAGCAAAAAATTGAATGCTAAATAAATTATTGTGTAAAATTTCATGTCTATTTCATAGATCTTTTATTGAAGGCAGCTGAGAAAATTTAATAAGTGGTCATAATGCTATATTATATTCTGTTTCTTGTTTTACAAAATTGAATAATTCCTTTTCATAGACAAATAATTTTACATGTTGCACACATTAAGAGAAAACAATAAACCATTTTGAATATCATTGACTTATTTTCAAGCACCATGGGGAATATTTATAGTCTGGTCTTATCATGTTTGTGGAAACAATTTGAAAATAAACTTGCAATTCTGATATTTGTCTTAAAGAAATAAATTTCAAAATCATCTTCACTCACTGCTACAGTTTATTGTTGGCAGCTAAAAATAAGTAAATAATTACAAATTATCATCTTACTTAGCTAATTGCTTGATCAAAGTAAAAAGGTATGGTGCACTACACAACATTGTTAATGGAACCCAAAGAATTTTCAGTAAACAAAAGTCTGTGGGACAGTCTGTGGGACTGTCTGTGGGACTGTCTGAAGGACAGCCTGTAGGACTTCTGTTGGACAGTCTGTGGGACAGTCTGTAGGACAGTCTGTAGGACTTCTGTGGAACAGTCTGTGGGACAGTCTGTAGGACAGTCTGTAGGACTGTCTGTAGGACTGTCTGTGGGACAGTCTGTAGGACAGTCTGTAGGACTTCTGTGGAACAGTCTGTGGGACAGTCTGTAGGACAGTCTGTAGGACTGTCTGTAGGACTGTCTGTAGGACTTCTGTTGAACAGTCTGTGGGACAGTCTGTAGGACTGTCTGTAGGACTGTCTGTGGGACAGTCTGAAGGACAGTCTGTAGGACAGTTTGTAGGACTTCTGTGGGACAGTCTGTAGGACAGTCTGTGGGACTGTCTGTAGGACTGTCTGTGGGACAGTCTGTAGGACAGTCAGTGGGACAGTCTGTGGGACAGTCTGTTGGACAGTCAGTTGGACAGCCTGTGGGACAGTCAGTTGGACAGCCTGTGGGACAGTCTGTGGGACAGTCTGTGGGACAGTCTGTAGGACAGCCTGTAGGACAGCCTGTAGGACAGCCTGTAGGACAGTCTGTGGGACAGCCTGTAGGACAGTCTGTGGGACAGTCTGTAGGACAGCCTGTAGGACAGTCTGTGGGACAGCCTGTAGGACAGTCTGTGGGACAGTCTGTAGGACAGTCTGTGGGACAGTCTGTACGACAGTCTGTGGGACAGTCTGTAGGACAGTCTGTAGAACAGTCTGTGGAACAGTCTGTAGGACAGTCTGTAGGACAGTCTGTGGGACAGTCTGTGGAACAGTCTGTAGGACAGTCTGTAGGACAGTCTGTGGGACAGTCTGTGGGACAGCCTGCAGGACAGCCTGTAGGACAGTCTGTAGGACAGCCTGTAGGACAGTCTGTAGGACAGTCTGTGGGACAGTCTGTAGGACAGTCTGTAGGAGAGCCTGTAGGACTTCTGTGGAACAGTCTGTGGGACAGTCTGTAGGACAGTCTGTGGGACAGTCTGTAGGACAGTCTGTAGGAGAGCCTGTAGGACTTCTGTGGAACAGTCTGTGGGACAGTCTGTAGGACAGTCTGTGGGACAGTCTGTGGAACAGTCTGTGGGACAGTTTGTAGGACAGTCTGTGGGACAGTCTGTGGGACAGTCTGTTGGACAGTCTGTTGGAAAGTCAGAAGGACTGTGTCACATAGTGAATGTGCTGCAAGCACTATAGCAGACACTGCTTTGGGAAAGAAGTCACATTTTGATTTTGTTACAACTGAAGAAAATAAACTGTTAGATATTATTTTTGTCTAATATAACCACCCCTTCTCAAAATACTCAACTTCACTTTTCTACAACCTACCTAACAAACTCCTTTGGTTATAAAACCGGAAGTTAATTTAAGCAGATTGTTGTTATTTTAATAACACAGGTAAGGTTATTATAGCATTTAACCTGTAGAACCAGCATTGCAGGTCAGCTGGAAGACCGTCTCCCATTAAATCCTTTGCCCAGACTGGTACATAAACCCATATGATGAAAGGCTCTGTAAGGAGTTACAAGTCGGTGACCCAAAATCAAGAAGACATGTCCAAGTTGATAACAATACACAAACATTGGATAAAGAATTAATATTGGAAAATATTTTGATCCTAAAAATAAAATCCCAAATAACATTGAACAATTCAGTCCAATATACATTTGTGTTTTATGGAAAATGTCATTCAAGGGGTACAAAAAGAAAATAACTGACAATAAAAAGGGGAGATAACTTATCATACCTATGTTAGTATACATCAGGATAATAGGTATAACAGCTGACAGAAAGTAGCAGCTAGGACATAAAACATAGTGTACATATACCCTGTCATGTCATAACTACAGGAATATACTGTACCTACCTGCAAAAAAATGATTCTTACAGAGGATTACAAAACCAGTACATTGCTCAACTATCATTTCACTATAAGTATGATGCTATAAGTATGGATTAAAAAATATGTGGATTTTGTTATAACTTATAAACTACTTGACGTAAAACTATAAAAGGTTGCACAAGTATTGAACAATTAAATGTTAAAAGAGTCATAGATGAATTTGATTTGTGATTAAAAAAAAATCAAATTTTAACAGGCCTGGGTAGGTACCCCCGGCACAACCCATTTTATGACTGCACTGTGTAGAGCTAATACCTAGGTCGGCTCCCTAAATTGGCGCCAAACTATACCAAATGTTGTCTGTTTACGTGTTGACGTCATTATGTAACGTCATCCATTACATGCTTTAGAATATACAGCTAGTTAGCATAAAAATACTATTTTATTTAATTTTATTAAAGATAAATTTCTTATGTTCTTCTTTTCAGGGCCAGAAAGTTGTTTTTAAATGAATAAATGTGGGTATTCAATTTCATGTTTTTAAGGTTCTCAGACGTGATTTGTTACATGCACTGCGGAAGAAGAGGCCTGGCATCCTGATCGAGAGATATATTCTTCAGGATAATGCCCCGGCACACAGGGCGGACACCACCCGGCTTGAGCTCGACCTGATGCGATTAAAGACTGTGTAGATAAACTGTTGTACAGGGTTTTTGTGTTTGATTATCTGCTCTCTTTCTTGCACTATAAAACTGCATGTTCAATGTAGTTTTGGCAAATATGTTTTGGGTATATATTGCTGTTGGGTATTTATTACCAAACATTATTTAAAAAAGGCTTTGAGGGGTACACTCCAAAGGTGGTTATAATATGCAAAAGACGGTAGTAGATATAGGATAGGCAGAAGGTTCAAGTCCGAGGACCAAGTGTGGCCATGAGAGGGGATCTCTACAGCCCAGTGCTGATTAAATAACATATACCACATTTCACAAGATGCTGTATTTCTACACCATGCTGTAGATGGTGGTTCATGTATGTACATGTAGATCATTTGTTGTGTTGAGTTTAGTCACATATACATTTAATTTAAACAAGATGCTACTGCGAATATTTGATGATTTTGTACTGCTACGGGATTGTAACTGTGTGACTCTTTCATTTCACACCCTGTAATGGAAATAGGTTGCAAGGAACAGATGTACTAAGTTAGGTCGGCTGCTTTTTCTTGAACAATTACATTAACAAGTTATATTTTGAATTCGAACATTGTCAAACCTCATTTTCAATTCAAACAGGATATTCTAGACATATGTTATATATATTAAAACAAACTCAGACTTGAATGTTTGATTGTTTTTAATAATTTACTAACACTTTTCAACATCAAAACAAAAACAATTCGACAAATGTTATAAAGATATCAAATTGACATGTACAACGTAGCAAACAATTATTGTTCAAACAAAATAATGTGATAAATACATGTAGTACAACTGTTATTTCTGATTTGTACAAAATTAATGCTTATATCTTAAAACATGAACAAAGTCAAATCAATTATTAAAAATGCAATACTACTAATAGGACGGTTATAATTTTAATTTAAATGTAGTTTTTCCAATAAATTATAATCTTGCCATTTAAATATGTTGCAATTAAATCAGGATGTGCTGAACCTTATCTTAATGAAGTTTTTAATTAAAAAAATAATGTTCCAATTTCAACAAAATAAAGTGATTTTTCACTATATTCATAAGTATCACCGTGAAGTAAGGTGGTATGAGTAACATGGGTTACCAATGACCACTGATAATTATAACAGCAGATTAGGTGTCATTTATAGATGTATATAACACTGGCCATTGTGCGCCAACATAAGGCTCGAATGCATCAGGAGGAGTCATCAAACACAACTCAGAGAAATCCAGAGATGGAGAAGGTGTTTCCAACAGTACTTGGTTTGAGGCTTGCATGCTGGTAATTAATGAGAAGCTAAAACATAGTCAGTGTTAACAAACTGAACAGCTTGTACAAACGCCAAATTAAGTGGTATGACTGCAAGTCCCAAACACCTTCAAAAATTACATGCCAATCCTGGGAACCAATATGACCTTTAATGCAACCACATTGCAAGTCACATCTGACTCTATAATGAGTTGAGACTTAATGTGTGCCTTTAATGACCAATTATCCAACCTGTTATTGTTTTTTACAGATCACCCAACTTTTTCATTTTGGACAATTAAATATGCTTGGAATCAACCCAATTTACCAATGGCAAGTAAGTCATATTTTGGTCAAAGACGTCGCAACACTGGTGTAAAAGCGGTGATAAATATACATTTACAGAAAACTTTTAAATGTCTTAACATTCTCAATTAACTTGACCAGAAATTGAACAAACCTTAACAAAATACATGTAAAACCGAAAAACAGCCTGTTTAATTGCATGGAAATCTGTTTAAATCATATTTCTGATCCTGTTTCAAATAGTCCTTTTTTTTGTATTAATTGACGTGTTTGACTGAACACTTTACACCAGTAACACAACAGTTAAAGTCAATCTAAAAAACACAGCAACATTTGCAGCCTCATGTCACAAGAAACGCATCAGGGTAACTTGTTTAATTAACATTGTCTCACAATTGCTTTGGCATAGTGCTTTGGCAAATGTCTTGCACTTTGGGACTTGTCTTGCCAACTGATATTTTTCCTGGAGCTACAAGAAGAAACAAAGCAGACTTGACTGGGCCAAAAGTCAACAATAAAGTCCGAACAATGAAGACAGTAAAGTATCTCTATTTTTGATAAAGGAGTTCATTTTGCAGGCATGAGTAATACTGCACAGCTTAAGCCACATAGCTTACATCGACCAAACTTATGCAAATACTGTAGCTTCAGATGAAACAACCCTGCACTTAAAAATCTATTTTAAGGCACACAAAAAAATTAAACTGTGGATTATATTATTCATCTCAGGATTTGAATTTTTCCCCATTTTAAAGTTTACTTTTTAATACAAGCCAAGTTGACTATTTATAAAACATAGTGTGAATAATTAGTGAAATCCTATAATCAAAATTGTACAATTTCATAGCAAGAAATGATGCTTAATTTTTTACATGTATGTTAAAGTTATATAATTTCCCCAAACCACCTTATGATCTAAAAACATCTTCACATGGTCACACTCATATTCATTAAACTTAAATAATGACCATGTAAGAAATGTTAAACATCTTGCAGGTATCTGGAAAATTGTATTCCTTATTTTATATCTAGTTGGCATTTTTTTTATTTCTCAAAGAAATTCTTGGTTATCCCATGGTATTTATAGTTAAATATCACTTATATTGTGATTTGTCCATTTCATCCCTCTGAGTGTCTCCTTTACATGACTGTATATTATTGGAGCAATATTTTACCTTAGAATAAATTCCTTATTTATCATTTATGTCATTTTAAGTGAAAATTCTCTTTAAACTGGCACTCATATTAAGACACCTGGTACACAAACATAACAAGACAATTTACAAACATTCTCATGATACTGTTCAAGTTCAATATTAACATCTACTACATAGTTAGTAACACATAAAGCTATTAAAACTGTGATGAATATTATTGAAAGACGACTGGGATAATAAATGATAGAAATATCAACAAAAGGAGAAGATGCAATATTTTATATTTTAAACATATTGTAATACTAACCTAATGTTTGCAAACATATTTGAAATAAATAATAAAATAAAAATAATTAATGGAAATACAAAGAAAAAACAAAAAACAATGGAAATTTACCACATGGAATTTATTAAATATTAAAACTGTTCAGTTTACTAGAGATCTGTATTTTAAAAAGACAATTAAAAGGAAGCAAAGCAGATATATTTAAAATTTACAGCTTTTGAAGTCTATTGAAACAAAGAAAGCCCAGGGTTTTGTACATTTAACAGCTTTAAAGTTCAATTAAGATGAACAACTTCTGGGTTGTGCAAGAAAACAACAACAGACACTGCATATTAACTGAACATTGAATTACAATTGTGAAGTACTTGCACTATATACCCATGTGGTGTTCAAATTAAACACATTTGTTTTAAGACTGGTAGAGACAAACAACACTTCAATGGGGTGTTATAGACCAATCAAATCAACACACACTCCTATGCCAAAGTGATTCTTTAAGTTATTTCAAGAGGCAATTGAAATCAACATACTCTTTTTTATGCCGAAGCCTTTTCAAGAGACAATTTGTCTATGAAGAAAACCCAGTCTATGTTCAAATAACTTTAAGATATACTTTCTGGCATCATCTTGAAAACTTTATAGGAAAACCTGAGGTTTTGGCAACTTAAAACAATTTTCAAATGATTTTCTCACTCCCAAGATAAGCTTTTCTATTCTCGGCAACTTTCATACATTCTCTAGAACCCATATCTTCATTTTTCATAATATTTTTTAGAACTGACATAATAATGGAAGATAAGAAAATAAAGGAGCAAAAACCTGGAAGCAGAAAACTAATAAAACATCTAGAAAAATGAAAAGATATTAAATAATTAAAAAATCATACACAAAATGTACATTTTTTTACACATTTCACATACATAAGATTAACTTCAAATATTGAATTAAATTTAAAATACATGTTTAACATGTATGTTTTAAAAATAAATACATTATAAGTATATACATATATGCACACATGAATAAATAATTGAATTTATACACCATTTTCTTTTAGAATATGCTAAGCACATTTACAATAAAGTACAGTGTTTCTACATTGTCGTATAACATTCTCAACAGATAAACTATCATGTATGTATAATTATCTGTATTTATATTATATATATAACTATTATTAACATATTATCTTACAATGAATACAAAATCCACACAAATAACAAACAATAGAACAAATATCTAACAGACATGTTTATAATTTTGTTTTGGTAAGTGTTCAAATCCATTTAAAAAAATCTGTTTACCATGGCATGCATCAAACTATGTACATGTAATGTTATGCCCCAGTAAGAACTGGTTTATACCAAAGCAGGTTGTGAAGAAATAAAGGACTTCTGGACCAAAAAAAGGTTTACAGTAATATACTGGTATGTAATAATTGCATTTTTTTCTGATTTCCCTTTTTTCGTGTAAAACTGTACCATAGCATTGAATCTTTCTCTCTCTCCAATAAAATAATAAACAAGTTCATAAAATGGTTATTTTCCCAATGTTCCAGTTGTTGTTGAGGCAAATAAAAGGAATGGGTAATGCAGGGTTGTCATTAGGAGGCGGCTGGCGGCCGATTTGACCGCCTCAAATGAAAATCTGGCCGCCTCAAATTTGAAAAAAAAAAAAAAAAGGAAATCGGTCAAGAGTATGCCCAGGACCCCCCTAGCAGCCATGCTCGCCTTCGGCGCTCGCATAGCCTAGCCTCCTCAAAACTTAATTGAGCCTGCTCAAAATATTTCTAGTGACAACCATGGTAATGATTAAACCATGCTAACCATTAAACCATGCAAAGGTGTTTTGTTATTTTTTGTACATAGAAAAGTTCAACTAGTTCATTCCATGGCTCATATGTCCTATAGATTTTTGTTCAATAAAAGTAAACACAATGTTGCCGTGGCAATTATTATGTTTCTTGCCAAGGCAAATATGACTTATTTTCATGTTTTGTTAGCAATTTCAGTAAAAAAAGTCATGCCTATGCATAAGTTAACTTGTTCTTGATTAAATCAAACTTAATTAATCAATTTAATTTTATTAGATCCAGCTTGAATTATATCCATGACACATGAGTACTTTTTTCCACCCCCATTTCCCACCTATACATAACTTTATTCTGAGGCTACTTCAACATTCACATTTTGCCATACGTTTTAATTAAACAGTCATTGACCTTCTGTACACATTACAGCTTTCTTTCTCTATTATCAAACAAAAAATATTTTAGACAATTTTTAATATTCATTTGAAGTGAAAATCTGTCAATCACCTGACCATTGTCCTAGCTGGCAGCATAGGAAACTATCCTTTGTCACTCTTCCCACATCCAATGACCAAGAGCAGCATTATATTAATGATTCACTGAAAAACAGAAACTATCCTTTGACACTCTTTTGACATAGGGTTGGGATGGGATTTGCCGGCATTTGTGCCAATACTGTGCAGTGACATTTCTATCATTATAGCACAGGGGCACTTATGAGGTGCCCAGGGACTGAACCCCGCCGGTCCATTATACTGACACCGACGAGTCAGACGTAATGCCATAGCCCCTAGCATTAAGAGGGAAGCCATTCACAAGAAACTATCTTTGTTACTGTTGTTACTCTTATCACATTCTATGATCCAAACCAGGTTCAGACAAATTGTTCACAAAATAACAGAAATTATTTTTTGTTACTCTTTTGACATCAGATGATCAAAGTCAGCTTTACACAAATCATTTACTAAACAACAGAAGCTATACTTCATTTCTGATAAGGAATGGTCAAAACCAGCTTTAGACAGATTAACTTCTTAAATAACAGAAAGTATCCTTTGTTACTCTTCTGACATCAGAAGAACTAAGCCAGCTTTAAACAAATCATTCAATGAGAGAGAGAAACTATCCAGTGATACTCTCCTGACATTCACTGGTCAAAGCCAGCTTTAGACAAATCTTTCACTGAAAAACAGAAACAATTCTTTGACATCTTTCTGACATCCAATACTCATAAATAGCTTTGAATGAAAACCTTTTCAATAAAACGTAACTATCCTTTGGCACTTTTTCTTAACTGTAATAATCATAAAATGAACATATCATTCCATCATTTACTGAATAACAGAAGTCCACATTTCTGACTGTCTATAATCTAAGGTGCATGTCACACCATTCAAACCACCTCTAAAACCTGTTTTATACAACATGTCACACCATTCAACAGACCTCTAAATATTCATACTACATGTCACAAGATTCAACACACCTCCATAACCTGTTTTATACTACATGTAGCTATGGATCTCATCAGAAACTTTCCCTCAACACATTTTCTTCAGGCATAAAAAACCCATCTATGTCAGTAAGCATATTTCTTGAACACTTTTACAGCTTGGTCATGGGTATATTCAAGGACTGGTGCAGTACAAGTACTATTTATCCGTTTCTCATCCAGGGTGTTAACAACTACTGTATTTGTATCCAGGTGGAGCAAGGAAGTCATTTTCCTAAATTGCTCTAACAGGTACCCATACATCCACCTGGGTGAAATATCACATTTTGAGATTAGTATCATCCTCAGGTGGTGACCAAGGCGATGTTCAAGCCATGGACTCTGTATTCTGAACCAATACATCCTACATGTGTCACTTGATAATTCCACTTCTTATACATTCTATTAACTAAACGAATCAATCTTCAATTTATTTTTTGTTTGATGACCACTCAGACCATGGTAGGGCTCAGTGTACTGGTCAGTGATTTAGAGGCATGTAACCTACCCAGGACCATACCATTCCATATGCATATCATCAACATGTCATTCTTTTTTTCCATCACTTTGTTTTTTTGTTGTTTTTTTTACCACTCAGACTACAGTAGGGTGCGGCGCACTTGTCGAGGGTTTCATGACCACTCTGGATGCACGTATGCTAATTGCTGGGTTTGGATTTGGCTGTTCCAAGACGCAACATTTCTGGCAACAAGTACACTTGCCACAGTGCTGAAAAATCTCGCATAGTCCACGCCTGTACTCGATGCTCATTCCAATATACACAAAAAACTTATAGAAACTATTGCTCATCGCCAGCCAGAATGTGTAGAAGTGCAATTGTCTTGGAATATCCATGTCATCGAAAAGACTGCAGATTCTTAATACGCACCACGGTAACCAAGTGCCGATGAAAATTATGGAAATAAGGAAGTTCATTTGGTAGTTTCTTGGTCTCGAGGAAACATCCAGCATAACACATTCATACATTTTTTGCTTCTTTTTAAATCCATGTGTAAACAGATATACATTGGTCACTATAAGGGAGAGAATGGGCGGCATAAGTGCGAGAACTCCCGCAGTTATAAAATATGGCATTTCTGTTCCGATTTGTACAGTACATATATACACCTGTTGGTAATATTGTGTATCTCGGAAATTTAACAGTGGGGGGCAGCAGAAGCTGATAGCTGCGATCCAAGCGAATGAAATCCAACAGGAAGATCGATGTGGTGACATCATCACTTTGTAATGCTCGGGTTTCCGAACTGCCACATAATGATCAACATTCAGCCAGGCGGTGGCATATATTCCTGACAGGAAGAACATGATGGTGAAATATGCTTGAAGATGGCAGATTTTGGGGTCGATTCCACTGTAGCCTAACTCATTGATGATCGCACAGTACAGGGCAAATGGGAACACCAGCAAACCAAGAAGAAGGTCAGATACTGTTACCGAGTAGAGATAGACTCGATTGATGTTACGCAGATAATCTGTCATTGATAGTACCACCAGTGTCATGATGTTGGTGAATATTGTGGCTAACATGATGATTGTCAACAAAATCATCTCAATTATAGCTTCCGTCTCCATGGTGATATTGTGGTGTTGACTCTCTCTCAGGTATCTGGTGATGGGACTTGAATTTAATTTTCAGAAACAAGATAATACAAGATTTATGATCCAGGACTAAGTGCTTTCGCCAATATCATTCAGCTACGATTATTAAGGGAAAAATCTTGAAACAATTGTTGATAAAAAATACCTAGCATCATCTTATATTTACACTAATGTCTCATTGCAATGATTATTACTCTATGTGGCATTACCAACCATTGGTGCTAATATTTTACAATGCTTAAACACCAGAGAATAATGTGTTGCCAATGACAATTTGGGATTTTTTCAGAAATCTGTCAAACAAAAACATGTGGCTGCTGATTTGTGTCTCAGCTCACAAATGTAAATCATTTGTCTGATTTCAGTCTCCAGATTTTCTGGCACAATTATGATTGCTCGTCCAGTATTTATACTCAATTCCTGGTCTTTGACATTTTGATGCTTCTCTCCTTACAGTTGAAACACACTATACATGTGTCCTGTCCCATTGTCTTGTTGGCATTGTAGCTCTGACCTGAAACAGAGAGAGAAATATTTGAAAGTTTATAATTACCTTGTGACCTAGGCTTTATTATTACATTTATATACCATAAGTCCTAGATGGTGACTCTTTATGTTTGTAGTCAGTATTTGACCTGTGCTGTCTTCAGTGAGTGGTTTGGTTTAAAATGGTTTTATGAGCTTAAATAAAAAATAGTCCTTACCAAAATGCATGCTATTTATTTTCCATCTCAAAACAAAAACTTAAACTTAAACCAAAGAAATTTTTTATTATTATTCTTAAATGCCTTAAAGATGATGGTACTTTTTTAAGTTTCTGTTTTATTTTTTATCAACAAACAAGAACCCACACCAGACACATCGTTTAACGACCCTGGTCAATAAGCTTTTAACACAACAGAGAAAAAACTTTGTCAATATGAAAGTATACTGGTAAAAAAAAATTACCAACAGAGATAAGCAATTATGAACATGAAAGTATAAATTAATTTTCAACTTTCATATAAATGAACAATAAATCAAAGGTTATATACGAGTTTGCATCTGTCATTTTATTCAACAAACATTTATCATTAAAAATACACAATTAAATAAAACATATAATTTCTCTTTGCCATCTGACTTAATGTCTACACCTTTTCATTGAATTTTTAACACAATATTCTTCTTTTATAAAAATTTTGACAATGCTGACACAGACCCATTGTGAGTGGAATAGCTTTCTGTATTCATAGAACAGTCTGTCATACACACCTCCAGAATAGTAATATTCTTATAAACTAGGTCATAATCATGGTATCCCCAATAAAAACACACTTTCAGTCTGATGAATATCAGACCAGTGACGAGAGAATTAATCCCACAAATGACCATACTACAGATTTTGTTATAGTTACCGTAACTGTTATAAGAACAATATCACAACACACCCAATGATACAAAACACCCTTTTGACTTGATCACTGAAGAACTATTACAAGATACATTTATATGGTATATGATAAAGCTGGGGTTTTGTTATATTTATTGACGAGGAAGAACAGAGCCAATGATAAACTACAGGGCTAGAAATAAAGCATTTTGACTGGCTGATATAACATCTCTGTGATGTAATTTATTTATTTATTTGGGCTTTACGGCACACCAACACCAAGTCATATGGCGCTGATTTGATTTCTTGCATTTTTGTGTCATTAATACAAAATACATTTTTGTATTTATTTTTTACTGAAGGTGTTAAAAAGCAACTTAAGTCCAGTCCTGTACAAATGTCAACATAGCAGCCAAAGCATTTGCAAAATTGTAACTAACTTATTACCTTACACGTATTGATACAAACATGTTACAGCAATTTTTGTGCTACAGTAAGTATAATTATTTTATTGTTGTAATGTTGTTATCATTATTTTTCTGTAAGAATGGCTTTAAATGTAATCTGATGATTCATGATCAAATATTTCTTTTCATAATGCTTGTGTATCACATAGTTTAATCTACAACATAATTCTTTTAGACTGATGTCTATACTATAGCTAAACAGAACAAATCTTTACTTCTTGCAGTTATCTACTGTATTACGGTAAATGAGAAGAATTCATGACCTTTCAATCAAACTTTAAAATATATAAACTCGAAAGAAATTACATGAAAGTACTTTATTTACTCATTATCAAGATAACACGAACCTGTGACCAGGGATCTCTATTTGGCACCATTTTGATCAAAGTTTCAATCACTGTAAAATAGGGTCAAGACTAGCTGTTATAACAGGCTGACACACTTCTGTATTCATAAAACTGTGACTTTATTCAGAGCTTCAAGGAACTCCGGTTGTCTCCCTATCGAACATGATAAACAAACGTCTCACAATCTAACAGATTGTAACATAGTCACATTAGGAAACATATGAGAAATGACATTGTAATTCATTAAATTTACATAATTATATTAAAATGTGATTCAAAGTATCGAGATTCAACTGTAGATATTGACGTATAAAAGAAATAAATGATCCATAATCTTGCAATTACATGTAATTAATGAAATTTACCTGGTTCAGTACAACAACCCTCTGACAATAATAACAAGGCTGATATAGAATCGCCAACACTTCAATATTTTCTTCTTCATTTTATTTTAAACTGCAAGTGCCATGAGAATCAATCAGCATACAACTGTTCTAAGGCACAGGCTGTTGATATTGTTTACCTTAACGAGAAAAATCTCCATCAAACTTTGATCTGTTTATACAGAAGCATGAACTCAATCAATAGAGCATGTCACTAATCCCACGGTTTATTAGCTGGTTGATTTTGGTGCAGTATTATGATGTCAGAAAACAAGTGAAAAGACACAGACATAAAACACATGAAGCTAAAATTTCTCAAGAGAAGCAAAAAAAAATATCAAATATATTTCCTTATCTGGAGAACTTATATCACTATTTTACAACAGTAAAGACAGATTGCTATGGGTTTGTTTTGTTTTTTTCAATACCAGTGTATCATAACAACCTAATAATGGCCATATTGCCACCCTCCAGCTACATGTTCTAATTGTATAGAAAGTCCCTGACTTTTATATTTTTTCAACAAAGAATGTTGTGCATGCAATATCGCATTTATTAAATCTGTTGGAATTCAGGGTAATCCTCTTTCATTTACCAAAGACAATAGCAAATTATCACATGTGTACAATAAGATTAAAACAATAAATCTATTGATTTCTCATTAAACAAAATTAATAAGCATTCAAGCATAACGTTACATCCGAACACAATAAACATCTAAATAAATCCCCCAAACAACAGTAAACAATATTAATTTATCTAAAAAGCCATGAATATTAAAAATATAAATAAATAAATCATAAATATCTAAATAACTCTAAATACGATCGTAACCAAAAATAAACAATAAAAATTTACATCAATCAAAATAACCATAAACAGACAATGAATATCTGACCTAATCCAAACAACCAGATCAATAACAAAAAAATATCTGATTCAATTCACTACACTGGCGGAAAAAAAATCTTATTCAATGCACATTAATCAATGATTATTTTAAAGAATAACATGCATATCCTATCAACTTTGTCTTTACCTAACCAATATCTGTCATGATATGTCTGTTTGCCAATAGTTCATTTTACCTAACCAATATCTGCCATGATATGTATGTTTGCCAATACATGTAGTTCACTTTACCTAACCAATATCTGCCATGATATGTCTGTTTGCCAATACATGTAGTTCACTTTACCTAACCAATATCTGCCATGATATGTCTGTTTGCCAATACATGTAGTTCACTTTACCTAACCAATATCTGCCATGATATGTCTGTTTGCCAATACATGTAGTTCACTTTACCTAACTAATATTTGCCATGATATGTCTGTTTGCCAATAGTTCACTTTACCTAACCAATATCTGCCATGATATGTCTGTTTGCCAATAGTTCACTTTACCTAACCAATATCTGCCATGATATGTCTGTTTGCCAATAGTTCACTTTATCTAACCAATATCTGCCATGATATGTCTGTTTGCCAATAGTTCACTTTACCTAACCAATATCTGCCATGATATGTCTGTTTGCCAATAGTTCATGTTACCTAACCAATATCTGCCATGATATGTCTGTTTGCCAATAGTTCACTTTACCTAACCAATATCTGCCATGATATGTCTGTTTGCCAATACATGTAGTTCACTTTACCTAACCAATATCTGCCATGATATGTCTGTTTGCCAATACATGTAGTTCACTTTACCTAACCAATATCTGCCATGATATGTCTGTTTGCCAATACATGTAGTTCACTTTACCTAACCAATATCTGCCATGATATGTCTGTTTGCCAATACATGTAGTTCACTTTACCTAACCAATATCTGCCATGATATGTCTGTTTGCCAACAGTTCACTTTACCTAACCAATATCTGCCATGATATGTCTGTTTGCCAATACATGTAGTTCACTTTACCTAACCAATATCTGCCATGATATGTCTGTTTGCCAATACATGTAGTTCACTTTACCTAACCAATATCTGCCATGATATGTCTGTTTGCCAATACATGTAGTTCACTTTACCTAACCAATATCTGCCATGATATGTCTGTTTGCCAATACATGTAGTTCACTTTACCTAACCAATATCTGCCATGATATGTCTGTTTGCCAACAGTTCACTTTACCTAACCAATATCTGCCATGATATGTCTGTTTGCCAATACATGTAGTTCACTTTACCTAACCAATATCTGCCATGATATGTCTGTTTGCCAATACATGTAGTTCACTTTACCTAACCAATATCTGCAATGATATGTCTGTTTGCTAATAGTTCACTTTACCTAACCAATATCTGCCATGATATGTCTGTTTGCCAATACATGTAGTTCACTTTACCTAACCAATATCTGCCATGATATGTCTGTTTGCCAATACATGTAGTTCACTTTACCTAACCAATATCTGCCATGACATGTCTGTTTGCCAATAGTTCACTTTACCTAACCAATATCTGCCATGATATGTCTGTTTGCCAATAGTTCACTTTACCTAACCAATATCTGCCATGATATGTCTGTTTGCCAATACATGTAGTTCACTTTATCTAACCAATATCTGCCATGATATGTCTGTTTGCCAATAGTTCACTTTACCTAACCAATATCTGCCATGATATGTCTGTTTGCCAACAGTTCACTTTACCTAACCAATATCTGCCATGATATGTCTGTTTGCCAATACATGTAGTTCACTTTACCTAACCAATATCTGCCATGATATGTCTGTTTGCCAATAGTTCACTTTACCTAACCAATATCTGCCATGATATGTCTGTTTGCCAATAGTTCACTTTACCTAACCAATATCTACCATGATATGTCTGTTTGCCAATAGTTCACTTTACCTAACCAATATCTGCCATGATATGTCTGTTTGCCAGTAGTTCACTTTACCTAACCAATATCTGCCATGATATGTCTGTTTGCCAATAGTTCACTTTACCTAACCAATATCTGCCATGATATGTCTGTTTGCCAATAGTTCACTTTACCTAACCAATATCTGCCATGACATGTCTGTTTGCCAATAGTTCACTTGACCTAACAAATATCTGCCATGATATGTCTGTTTGCCAGTAGTTCACTTGCCAATAGTTCACTTCACCTAACCAATATCTGTCATGTCATATCTGTTTGCCAATAGTTCATGTTACCTAACCAATATCTGTCATGTCATATCTGTTTGCCAATAGTTCATGTTACCTAACCAATATCTGTCATGTCATGTCTGTTTGCCAATAGTTCACCTTACCAATATCTGCCATGATATGTCTGTTTGCCAATAGTTCACTTACCTAACCAATATCTGCCATGATATATCTGTTTGCCTAGGAAATGACCATGTTTGTTTATTGGATGTATTGTCCCACCAACAGTATTTCAGTTATCTGGAGATGGTGTCCATTTAAAGCAGATATAGTGCTGCCTACACTGTGTTTAGCATGCCATGATACCACACCCAGTCACATTTTCCTGACACCAAGCCAACCAGTTGTGGAACTACCCTTATATATGCTTGAGCTTTAGCAAGGAAGCTATACCACTACCATTATTAACGACTTTGGTATGTCAAGGCCGGGATCGAACCCAGGGCCTCCAGTACCTGTTGATTTCTAACAGCAGCATAAGCATTATAATTTAAATCAGTTGCATCAACTACTATTAAATGCGCAACTCTCTATAAATTCAATTACATCTCTCTTAGTATTCACATCTATTTCATATAAACTTTTTTCTTCCTTTTCTTGTTCTTTGTTATCAGCATACATGTTAATATCAATTGACAAAATTTGAAAAATAAAAATATGTAATTTAGCTTGAGTATACCATTAGACAAGTTCAATATAGTTTCTCAGGGGATCGGATTTGTGTCCTTGTTTAGAATGGAATGCTGTCTAATGCTGCTTGCAAGCCGCTTGAATAGTACTCTCTTATTATAAACAATACCAAATGTAAAGCACTTGCATACATCGATTTCCTCCGGATTCTTATTCATTAACAGCTTTTATTGTATATTGTTTTTGCCCGAGATGTTGAGGTTACTGTGCAATAAGATAATATATGTGGACAATGTACTGTCCAATACAGCTATGTACAGGATAATCACATGGTACAAATTGAATGCTTTGACTGGTAAAAAAATGTATATAGAATAATGTACATTCAGACAACTGACCTAAAATCTACTTGAGATATAATTAAACATTGTCTAAGGTGTCACAGTCAAAGATAAAACAAGTTATCAGATTTGTTACCAATGGTGATAACCAAGGAGTTAATAAAAGTGAGTGACTAAATTCTTTAGACAAGATTTAATACTGTGTTATATAGCCAGTATGCAAAACTCTCATCTTAAATACCCAACTGTCCATACGTGGTCAACTAATGACACATTCTGACCAAATACACTTTGTGTGACCGGCCGCAATAGCTCAGGTGGTAGAGCGTCGGCTTGCGGATCGGGAGGTCGTGGGTTCGAACCCCGGCCGGGTCATACGAAAGACTTTAATGTTGGTAGTAGTGACTTCCCTCCTAACGCTCGGGGCGAAGGGGACAGCATTACGCCTGACCCGTTGGTGTCGGTATAATGGACCGGCCGGGTTCAGTCCCTGGGCACCTCATAAGTGCCCCTGTGCTATAATGATAGAAATGTCGCTGCGCAGTATCGGTAAAAATGCCGGCTAATCCCACACTTTGTGTCCAATAGCATTGACCTATTATAACAGATTATATATGTTACCATACTATAAACCACATGGTGTTAACCAGGACAATGGGGTCACATCAGTACAGATCCACATGATTAATTACACATATCTTATCTATATTTTTTTAAAATCCAAACAGCTACAAAATAATGCTCAATATAGTCCCATCCAGCTACATTGTATTTTGGCTGAGGAATCACCTTAGATAAGTGTCCACATAGAACCACCAGCACACCGGGACCACCTTCCCACATTAAGTCCTTCACCCTGACTGAGACTCAAACACAAACTTAAGAGGTTGAGCAATCAGAAGAATAACAAAGCTGCGACTCTACCACTCAACCACAGACACCTCCCAAAGTCTTAAACAAAGCCTGCTTATACAGACAAAAAAACACTGGTCCTATACACAGTTGTTTCAAAACTCCCCAAAGAGACACAACTTAATTAACCAAATCTCCAACTTTTATATACGCCTTAACTGTTGTCCTTAATGTTCAACAAACCATGTCTTGTCTCCAGATGCTGTCCACTTCCTAATGTCCAGTGAGTAATAACATTCACTGAAAATTGTCTCTGACCCATTACTGACAAGGTGCCACATCTAAGGTGAAAAAGAATACATTAGATACCAGATTTGTATCAATAAGGTGTCAACCAAGGCCATGTTAACATCGACACATGATGCTGACTTAATTAATGAGCCAAGGTCATAATCATATGGTGTCAATTAGTGATTCTTGTGGCGGTAATATATATACATGTAAAACTGTTTCTAGATATAAAAAAAGTGTGATTTCCACTACCAAATTAGCCCACTGTTCCCACTGACCCTTATGTTATGTTTTGGATTCATTTAATTTTTACCCTTTATTGCTTATCATAATAAAAGTGTGTGTGTTTTTTAAATATAATTTTTAAAGCATTGCAATTGTCATATACAATGGACATTTTTCACAGCCCAGAAACTTTCCAAATCAAATTGCTGTTGCAGCAACCAGACTTGGATCTGAACAATTTCCCAAGGTCCTGGCAAGTCTTTCTTTATTATTTTTGCTAACATCACTACCCAGGATGCTTAGATGCTATGTTTTGGTTTAAAAGATCCTGATAACATGCCATACAATGTTTATGACATTTGATATAACAGAGTTAATGTTGAAGCAGATCTAGCTAATTTTTGTATTTGCATATTTTGGGCTAGATTTGTTCTATATCTCAGTTCTAACTTTATTACATTTAGGTGATACATTTATGGTGTGAACGATCAACTTGGATAGGATACTTCTTTGCTAAGTGGAACAGAAAAGTGTCAATCATTGTTGCATATTGACTAATGTTATTTGTTTGCTCATGTTATTTGTTTGCTCATGTTATTTGTTTGCTCATGTTATTTGTTTGCTCATCATGTTATTTGTTTGCTCATGTTATTTGTTTGCTCATGTTATTTGTTTGCTCATGTTATTTGTTTGCTCATCATGTTATTTGTTTGCTCATGTTATTTGTTTGCTCATCATGTTATTTGTTTGCTCATGTTATTTGTTTGCTCATCATGTTATTTGTTTGCTCATGTTATTTGTTTGCTCATGTTATTTGTTTGCTCATCATGTTATTTGTTTGCTCATGTTATTTGTTTGCTCATGTTATTTGTTTGCTCATGTTATTTGCTTGCTCAAGTTATTTGTTGCTTCAGATTATTTGTTGATTTATGATGACAGCACACACATTCATCAATGATTCAAAGGTTTCTGACATTATTTCCACAAAGCGAAATGACTCACAGTCTTCGTGAGATACCACAATATAAGTACTGGGCACATTTAGCTTTTAAAGCTTGTATAGATACAATATTTCAAAATTCAGACATTTCTGCTAAGCCTGCTAAGAATGTATTTATAAGGTTTAACCAAACAGAGAAAATCCAGATCAGACAGCTCCATTCTGGGGCCTGTCTGATAAGCATCTACACTATTTACAAATGTGTCACTAGAAATAATTTTTTGTTATCTTTGCATGTAGCTGCAAATAACGGAGATATGGTAATACTTATAAATAACTTGAACAAGCTGAAGATATGGTAATACTTATAAATAACTTGAACAAGCTGAAGATATGATAATACTTATAAATAACTTGGAACAAGCTGAAGATATGGTAATACTTATAAATAACTTGGAACAAGCTGAAGATATGGTAATACTTATAAATAACTTGAAATAAGCTTGAAGATATGGTAATACTTATGAATAACTTGAACAAGCTGAAGATATGGTAATATTTATAAATAACTTGGAACAAGCTGAAGATATGGTAATACTTATAAATAACTTGGAACAAGCTGAAGATATGGTAATATTTATAAATAACTTGGAACAAGCTGAAGATATGGTAATACTAATGAATAACTTGGAACAAGCTGAAGATATGGTAATACTTATAAATAACTTGGAACAAGCTGAAGATATGGTAATACTTATAAATAACTTGGAACAAGCTGAATATATGGTAATACTAATGAATAACTTGGAACAAGCTGAAGTTATGGTAATACTTATAAATAACTTGGAACAAGCTGAAGATATGATAATACTTATGAATAACTTGAACAAGCTGAAGATATGGTAATACTTATGGATAACTTGAACAAGCTGAAGATATGGTAATACTTATGGATAACTTGAACAAGCTGAAGATATGGTAATACTTATGAATAACTTGGAACAAGCTGAAGATATGGTAATACTTATGAATAACTTGGAACAAGCTGAAGATATGGTAATACTTATGGATAACTTGAACAAGCTGAAGATATGGTAATACTTATGGATAACTTGAACAAGCTGAAGATATGGTAATACTTATGAATAACTTGGAACAAGCTGAAGATATGGTAATACTTATGAATAACTTGAACAAGCTGAAGATATGTTAATACTTATGAATAACTTGGAACAAGCTAAGGGTTAAAGTGAGAAAGATTTGCTAAGCTTCTTTATTGATTCATCCCTTGACTGTCTTTCTTGTGTTGATAAAGAAGTCAATAGACCATTTTAAATATAGAATTTTTTTCCTTATCTGCCATTACCCAATAATCACATGTTGCTTACCACTGCTACAGCCCCCGCAAGTTGTTGCAAGATCAATTAACATGATTTCTCAATTAAAGGTGGGTTCAGCTGTTTTGTTTGTTGTTGTTTTTGCTATCTCAATGGAGCAATTATGGCCATACTGGTGCCGTCTAAATAACTACTAGTGGAGGAAAACCCAGATTGACGGCAAGGTAAATCCACAGGTTAACCGCAGGTTAACTGGAAAACCTTCCCCCATGAAAGTTCTAGCCTCGATCGGGACTCAAATCATCAATTTTTATTTATAAATCATACCACTCATATGGCATAAAGTTTTTCAAACTTAATGGACAATATGACAAAACAGACTTATGTATGTATGAACTATGAGGACAATGGTGCATACAAAATATAGACTGACAGTTGATAGATCGAGACACAAAGTGTGGGCAACAGAAAGACCTTTTTAATATATGGAAGAAACACAATTAAGGGCATTCTAGTGACACCTAGCTTTAGGTGGACAGGAGGACCCAAGACAAAGGTCACAGTAAAACCAATGGTGTACTGTAGATCAGCTGGAAGTATTCCCCCATAAGGAAGTTTGAAGGAGAAGCTGAGGTGTCTAACTTGACCTTGGATGCTCAAACAGTCACAAGTAATTAAAAATCATTTTCAATAAATGTTAATTCTGCTATCATGCAAAAAATAATTTCAAGGAATATCATAGCGAGTCATCCTTGAAGCAAATAGTGATAAAAAGAAAAGGCAATTTGAAAGAGCTGTCTATTAGTAGACATCATGTTGTTCACCCCCCCCCCCCCCCCCACTCCCCTGCCCTTATCTAAAGAGGCAAGCAGTATGAAAAATGTATTGAATTTTCTTAGTGAAGACCTCTATCTGTGTGTACATATGAAGTGCATGCACATTAAGTTTACTCAATTTCCTTTTTCCTCATGAAAACACCGGAAATTAGAAATGTTTGAACAACAGGGTTGCTGTTAACTCCAGTAAGATTATAAATATACGGAATCATGCCTTTTGATAAAATGTTTTAAAACTTAAATAAGAATATGCCAATCAATTATCAGAAAATTCATTTTATGAATACCATTCTATGGAAACATATTCCCATGAAAAATATCTTGTTTAGAGAAGACTGCACTATTCCAAATGAAATAAACAAAGAGCTGTCACAGGACAGCACGCTCAATTATTCATGTGCTTTATACATGTAAGTTTAATAATACTTGCACACAACACTGTAAGCTTCATAATACTTGCACACAAAATAGTAAGTTTGATAATACTTGCACACAAAATAGTAAGTTTGATAATACTTGCACACAAAATAGTAAGTTTGATAATACTTGCACACAAAATTGTAAGCTTGATAATACTTGCACACTAAATTGTAAGCTTGATAATACTTGCACATAAAATTTTAATCTAGATGATACTTGTTCACAAACTGTAACATGACAGTTCTTTCACACAAAACTGTTAGTGAAATGGTACTTGCACACACAACTGTTGGCTTGATATTACTTGTACACAAAACTGTAAACTTGATAGTTCTTGCACACAAAACTGTTGACTTGATAGTTCTTGCACACAAAACTGTTGACCTTATAGTACTTGCACACAAAACTGTTGACCTTATAGTACTTGCACACAAAACTGTTGACTTGATAGTACTTGCACACAAAACTGTTGACTTGATAGGTCTTGCACACAAAACTGTTGACTTGATAGGTCTTGCACACAAAACTGTTGACTTGATAGGTCTTGCACACAAAACTGTTGACTTGATAGGTCTTGCACACAAAACTGTTGACCTTATAGTACTTGCACACAAAACTGTTGACCTTATAGTACTTGCACACAAAACTGTTGACTTGATAGTACTTGCACACAAATCTGTTGACTTGATAGGTCTTGCACACAAAACTGTTGACTTGATAGGTCTTGCACACAAAACTGTTGACTTGATAGGTCTTGCACACAAAACTGTTGACTTGATAGGTCTTGCACACAAAACTGTTGACTTGATAGGTCTTGCACACAAAACTGTTGAACTCATAGTACTTGCACACAAAACTATAAACTTGGCACTAGTTGCACACAAAATAGTGAAATAGTACTTGCACACACAATTTTAACACAATGTAAATGCACCAAAATTCAAAGCTAATCCACATCTATAATACAATATATAATATTATATATAGAGCATCTGATATGAATATATAATATTATAAATGTATATAGTGTTTAGATATAAATTTTTAACTAGATGGATGAAATGATATGATGTGAGGCTCTGTCGAGCTTTGTATCATTTTAGACAACAAGTTTAATATTTTAAATATTTAATGAACACGAATATTAGATTTTATTTATCACATAATCAAAACATCAGCAGTTTTTAGTTTTCATCATCTTTTTATAGTATAAACAGTTTGCCTTGACATGTGTAATTCAGTTTGGTAGAATCCGCACAAAAAACAGTTCCATTCTTTACTTGACAATTTTCCATAAAATGGGAACATATTTATTTATAACATGACTAAAATGTTATTTCTTTATTAATTAAAATGAAATTGTCCAACAAAATGCATAAAATGACAACAACAAAGTGATCAGGAAATGGCATATACACTACACATACTTAAAGACATGGCACTATGATAACTTAAACTAGTGTATTACCAAAAATAACACATGAGTGTTACCTCACGCTCACGCAGTCGGTTATGGGATAAATATTAATACATAACTGTTTAACTTCGACAAAAGTCAGTTCTGAGGTTTGAAATATTTAACAGCATAAAACAATGGATCAGCTACAGGTTATTCTTACTAGGTCTTCCACATTTTACAGGTTAAGGTAAAACATGTTATTTATCCTCCCAGTCGCTAACTGAACCATTCTTTTTTCAACCTTTTTTTATAATAAAGCTATATTTTCTTGCTTTTGTTATAGAAAGTAAATTAATCTTTGTTAAAAAAAAGATGCATTTTATACCATTTTTAGACAGAATAGTTTTGCAACTGATTTTAGTTAGACTAGTCTTTCACTGACCATTGGAAATGAAAAAAAATAAAACATTCACTTTCACTTGTATCAACATTAAATTCAATAAAGATTATCCAGAACACAAAATGAGTTAACTACCACTTGTAGAACTTTCTTTGATTTAAAAACTTAACTCTAGAGAAAGTAATGGCATGCTTTAAAGCTTTTAAGAGTAAACAGTGATAAATAAATTATAAAACCATTCAATTCAAATTCCAGGTGGCTGAGAATAGATTTTATGGACAGATCTGGCAACTTGTAAGACATTTGATGCTCATGAACCCCAGGTAGGCAGCTTTTGTTTGTTACAGGTTTGTCTTTTTTTTCTCAAAGTTTTTTTTTTCCTGGCCAAATACAGGAAATATTTAACCAGTAGTCTGCTACATTTGTAAATAACCAATCATAATCTTAGTTAATTGATAACATCTAGATACAGAGATAACCTCTAACTCTCTACCAAATAGTGTAGATCCAGATCAAACATAATACAGTACAAGCTAGCTAATCTGGATCTACACTTTCTTGCACGAAGTTGATCAATTTGTGTTTACGAGGTTTATTAGAGTTAACATTCCATATCAATAAATTAAAGCCACTCAAAATCATTTTTTTAATAGGTGCATATTTGGACATTTTTACAGTAAGAAAATGTTTGTTAATTATTGACTAAAATAAAGTGGTTTCATGTTCCATATCCAATGGTTATCTACATTTGGAATGTGTTTTAATGCAGTTATAAGGTAACTGTACAATTGGAATGTGTTTTAATGCAGTTATAAGGTAACTGTACAATTGGAATGTGTTTTAATGCAGTTATAAGGTAAGTGTACAATTGGAATGTGTTTTAACGCAGTTATAAGGTAAGTGTACAATTGGAATGTGTTTTAATGCAGTTATAAGTTAACTTTACAATAGGAATGTGTTTTTATGTTATTATAAGGTAACTTTACAACTGGGATGTGTTTTTATGCAATTATAAGGTAATTTCACAACTGGAATGCGTTTTTATGCAATTATAAGATAACTTTACAATTTGAATGTGTTTTTATGTAGTTATAAGGTAACTTTAAAACTAGAATGTCTTTTTATGCAATTATAAGGTAACTGTACAATTGGAATGTGTTTTTATGCAATTATAAGGTAACTTTACAAATTGAATGTATTTTAATGCAGTTATAAGGTAACTTTACAACTGGAATGTGTTTTTATGCAATTATAAGGTAACTTTACAAATTGAATGTGTTTTAATGCAGTTATAAGGTAACTGTACAATTGGAATGTGTTTTTATGTTATTATAAGGTAACTTTACAAATTGAATGTGTTTTAATGCAGTTATAGGTAATTGTACAATTAGATTGTGTTTTTATGTTATTATAAGGTAACTTTACAAATTGAATGTATTTTAATGCAGTTATAAGGTAACTTTACAACTGGAATGTGTTTTTATGCAATTATATGTAACTTTACAATTGGAATGTGTTTTTATGCAGTTATAAGGTAACTTTACAACTGGAATGTGTTTTTATGCAATTATATGTAACTTTACAATTGGGATGTGGTTCTATGCAATTATAAGGTAACTTTACAAATGGAATGTGTTTTAATGCAGTTATAAGGTAACTCTACAAATGGAATGTGTTTTAATGCAGTTATAAGGTAACTTTACAAATTGAATATGTTTTTATGCAATTATATGTAACTTTACAAATGGAATGTGTTTTTATGCAGTTGTAAGGTAACTTTACAACTGGAAAGTGTTTTTATGCAATTATAAGGTAACTTTACAATTGGAATGTGTTTTTATACAATTATAAGGAAACTTTATAAATGGAATGTGTTTTTATACAATTATAAGGAAACTTTATAACTGAAATGTGTTTTTATGGAAGTATGAAGTAATTTTACAATTGGAATGTTTTTATGCTGTTATAAGGTAACTTTACAATTGGAATGTGTTTTTATATAAGTATGAGGTAACTTTACAATTGGAATGTGTTTTATATAAGTATGAGGTAACTTTACAATTGGAATGTGTTTTTATATAAGTATGAGGTAACTTTACAATTGGAATGTGTTTTATATAAGTATGAGGTAACTTTACAATTGGAATGTGTTTTATATAAGTATGAGGTAACTTTACAATTGGAATGTATTTTTATGTAAGTATGAAGTAACTTTACAATTGGAATAAGCTGAGATGGGCTGTCAACTAACAGACTAATAACTTCTAAAAGAAATTCCATAACTCAGAGACCAGTTAATTATTATTGCATCAGTATTGGGAATTTGCTTTGATTTCATAACCTATTATTGGCCCAAGTCATTGCACTTATTATCAATTGATGTTCAGACATCTATGGTCTATCATTAATATCCATATATGGTATCTTTATAAATATTTGATTTTTATTGTACTATCTTAAACGGTCAATACAGGAAAGGGTAGCTGAAAATGCCAATGCAAAATATTTAAGCATAGGGTGTTATGTTCCTAATAAAGGTATCTTCTAAATAAGATTTTTTTTGCATCCAAAAAAAGGAAATTTATTCCCCTTCTGTTGACTGTTTTAGGATGATACATTGCCTTACCCAACTGATAATAAAAAAACAACATAAGTAGCAATTGTCAATAAATATGTCTGCAAAAGAATGTGAAATGTAACATTGTGTCTCTCTGTAAGAATTATTAAGTTAATATTTGTGTGTGAGCAACATCTGAACTGAGCAATGGAAGGAGGGGAGGGTACATATTTTCACAGTGTGCTATTTACAGTGAAGGCAGCAGCAGCAGATGGGCTTTAAATAAACACTATCTCAAGATAACTGGTTCGGGGTAGATCTACACTGTTTGCTTACTGGATCTGTAGATCTAGTTCTGTACTATATGCCTACTGGATCTGTAGATCTAGTTCTGTACTATATGCCCACTGGATCTGTAGATCTAGTTCTGTACTATATGCCTACTGGATCTGTAGATCTGGTTCAATACTGTTTGCTTACTGGATCTGTAGACCTGGTTCAATACTGTATGCCTATTGGATCTGTAGATCTAGTTCTGTACTATATGCCTATTGGATCTGTAGATCTGGTTCTACACTATATGCCTATTGGATCTGTAGATCTGGATCTGTACTATTTGCCTACTGGATCTGTAGACCTGGTTCAATACTGTATGCCTATTGGATCTGTAGATCTAGTTCTGTACTATATGTCTATTGGATCTGTAGATCTGGTTCTGTACTATTTGCCTACTGGATCTGTAGACCTGGTTCAATACTGTATGCCTACTGGATCTGTAGATCCGGTTCCGCACTATGTGCCTACTGGAACTGTAGATCTGGTTCTGTACTATATGCCTACTGTACTGTAGATCTGGTTCTGTACTATATGCCTACTGGATCTGTAGATCTGGTTCTGTACTATATGCCTACTGGATCTGTAGATCTGGTTCTGTACTATATGCCTACTGGTTCTGTAGATCTGGTTCTGTACTATATGCCTACTGCATCTGTAGATCTGGTTCTGTACTATATACCTACTGGAACTGTAGATCTGGTTCTGTACTATTTGCCTACTGGATCTGTAGACGTGGTTCAATACTGTTTGCCTACTGGATCTGTAGATCTGGTTCTGCACTATGTGCCTACTGGAACTGTAGATCTGGTTCTACACTATATGCCTATTGGATCTGTAGATCTGGTTCTGTACTATTTGCCTATTGGATCTGTAGATCTGCTTCTACACTATATGCCTAATGGATCTGTAGATCTGGTTCTGTACTATTTGCCTATTGGATCTGTAGATCTGCTTCTACACTATATGCCTAATGGATCTGTAGATCTGGTTCTGTACTATTTGCCTACTTGATCTGTAGACCTGGTTCAATACTGTATGCCTATTGGATCTGTAGATCTAGTTCTGTACTATATGCCTATTGGATCTGTAGATCTGCTTCTACACTATATGCCTAATGGATCTGTAGATCTGGTTCTGTACTATTTGCCTACTTGATCTGTAGACCTGGTTCAATACTGTATGCCTATTGGATCTGTAGATCTAGTTCTGTACTATATGCCTATTGGATCTGTAGATCTGCTTCTACACTATATGCCTAATGGATCTGTAGATCTGGTTCTGTACTATTTGCCTACTTGATCTGTAGACCTGGTTCAATACTGTATGCCTACTGGATCTGTAGATCTAGTTCTGTACTATATGCCTATTGGATCTGTAGATCTGGTTCTGTACTATTTGCCTACTTGATCTGTAGACCTGGTTCAATACTGTATGCCTATTGGATCTGTAGATCTAGTTCTGTACTATATGCCTATTGGATCTGTAGATCTGCTTCTACACTATATGCCTAATGGATCTGTAGATCTGGTTCTGTACTATTTGCCTACTTGATCTGTAGACCTGGTTCAATACTGTATGCCTATTGGATCTGTAGATCTAGTTCTGTACTATATGCCTATTGGATCTGTAGATCTGCTTCTACACTATATGCCTAATGGATCTGTAGATCTGGTTCTGTACTATTTGCCTACTTGATCTGTAGACCTGGTTCAATACTGTATGCCTACTGGATCTGTAGATCTAGTTCTGTACTATATGCCTATTGGATCTGTAGATCTGGTTCTGTACTATTTGCCTACTGGATCTGTAGACCTGGTTCAATACTGTATGCCTACTGGATCTGTAGATCTGGTTCCGCACTATGTGCCTACTGGAACTGTAGATCTGGTTCTGTACTATATGCCTACTGCATCTGTAGATCTGGTTCTGTACTATATGCCTACTGGAACAGTAGATCTAGTTCTGTACTATTTGCCTATTGGATCTGTAGATCTGGTTCTGTACTATTTGCCTATTGGATCTGTAGACCTGGTTCAATACTGTATGCCTACTGGATCTGTAGATCTGGTTCTGTACTATTTGCCTATTGGATCTGTAGATCTGGTTCTGTACTATATGCCTACTGGAACTGTAGATCTGGTTCTGTACTATTTGCCTATTGGATCTGTAGACCTGGTTCAATACTGTATGCCTACTGGATCTGTAGATCTGGTTCCGCACTATGTGCCTACTGGAACTGTAGATCTGGTTCTGTACTATATGCCTACTGCATCTGTAGATCTGGTTCTGTACTATATGCCTACTGGATCTGTAGATCTGGTTCTGTACTATATGCCTACTAGATCTGTAGATCTGGTTCTGCACTATATGCCTCCTGGATCTGTAGATCTGGTTCTGTACTATATGCCTACTAGATCTGTAGATCTGGTTCTGCACTATATGCCTCCTGGATCTGTAGACGTGGTTCAATACTGTTTGCCTACTGGATCTGTAGATCTGGTTCTGCACTATGTGCCTACTGGAACTGTAGATCTGGTTCTGTACTATATGCCTACTGGATCTGTAGATCTGGTTCTGTACTATATGCCTACTGGAACTGTAGATCTGGTTCTGTACTATATGCCTACTGGTTCTGTAGATCTAGTTCTGTACTATATGCCTACTGGATCTGTAGATCTGGTTCTGTACTATATGCCTACTAGATCTGTAGATCTGGTTCTGCACTATATGCCTCCTGGATCTGTAGACGTGGTTCAATACTGTTTGCCTACTGGATCTGTAGATCTGGTTCTGCACTATGTGCCTACTGGAACTGTAGATCTGGTTCTGTACTATATGCCTACTGGATCTGTAGATCTGGTTCTGTACTATATGCCTACTGGATCTGTAGACGTGGTTCAATACTGTTTGCCTACTGGATCTGTAGATCTGGTTCTGCACTATGTGCCTACTGGAACTGTAGATCTGGTTCTGTATTATATGCCTATGCCTACTGGTTCTGTAGATCTGGTTCTGTATTATATGCCTACTGGTTCTGTAGATCTGGTTCTATACTATATGCCTACTGGATCTGTAGATCTGGTTCTGTATTATATGCCTACTGGTTCTGTAGACCTGGTTCAATACTGTTTGCCTACTGGATCTGTAGATCTGGTTCTACACTATATGCCAACTGGATCTGTAGATCGGGTTCTACACTATTTGCCTACTGGATCTGTAGATCTAGTTCTGTACTATATACCTACTGGATCTGTAGATCTGGTTCAGTACTATATGCCTACTGGATCTGTAGATCTAGTTCTGTACTATATACCTATTGGATCTGTAGATCTAGTTCTGTACTATATGCCTACTGGTTCTGTAGATCTAGTTCTGTACTATATACCTACTGGATCTGTAGATCTGGTTCTGTACTATATGCCTACTGGATCTGTAGATCTGGTTCTACACTATTTGCTTACTGGATCTGCAGATCTGGTTCTACACTATATGCCTATTGGATCTGTAGATCTAGTTCTGTACTATATACCTACTGGATCTGTAGATCTGGTTCTGTACTATATGCCTACTGGATCTGTAGATCTGGTTCTACACTATTTGCCTACTGGATCTGTAGATCTGCTTCTAGACTATATGGCTAAACCTGATCTGAGCTTAGTAGGTTAAGAGCTCTACAGAAAAAGTAGTAACTGGTACAACTCTGACTGCTGGCCGTGATGATTATGCCTGAAGCAACAGTTATAGAAACAAAAGCTGCATTGTTTACTTTTGGAACCATAAAATTAGAACTCATGGATTACTTAAAAACCCTTGAAAGAGAATGTGCCATTGTGTTTTAAGTAGCTACCATATGCTTAAAGTTGAAGTTATTGTTTTTCTCTGGGTAATTTGAAATTTAATATTGTTGAATTGTGATGATATCAGACAAATAAATACATTTTATCATACAGCAGTATTTTGTTGTTCACCTATGTCAAACATAATGTTTTAATGAACAAAACAAAATACTTTACACTAGTTTTTTTATGCTGTTTCCACCTGCTGAAAGCATATTGTATCATTTATATAAGGTGTCAAGTTGTTTTGCCCTGCAGACAAACAACGCTTTTCTTTAATATTTTGGGTCTATTTTGAAAAAATCAGAACACTACATATCTGTACTGCAAAAGTTAACAAAACAAAACAATATGGCATCACATCAAAATGTAGTTAATTACAATGTTATGATGCTGATGTTACACATACACATGTATCTGTGCCAAAATTGTGCTGCAATACAGATTGGCAGCAGATTCAAACATGCATGATTGAAGGAGCAGTAACACCTTCAAGACAATCATCTTGATATAAAACATATATATCTTGTACAAAATGGATGGAGCAGAGATTATATATATATAATAAATGGTATATTTAAATACAAAAAGTATGTACTTAGGCCACTCCTTTTTTATTTTATGGTTTACAAAAAAATTTTGGTCAAAGTGTCCGTAAGGCGGTCGAAAAAAAAAAAAAAAAAAAATCCATCCACGGTCCGTTATATTTGTAACCCCACAGTGTGACCTCAACGTAATACTCCAATCGTACCTACTCAGCGATCTCCGGCAAGCTTCGGAGATAATGATTACGTAGAGGACGGAATAACCCGAGAAGTTCCGAGTGCGTAATACTCGTCAGCCATTTCTGCGCTGGACTGGTTTACCAAAATCCGATCCGATACTCTGTGTATTGCTATTTTATCTCTGAGACATAAAACCCGTCTACCTGTTTCGAGGGCACGTTTAAAACGTTAAAAACAAGCAAAATGGGATTTGTTTCGATAGTTTTCGGCTCGTTTTCATAGGGTCGGAAATTATTAATGAAAAAAAAATCGTCGATTTCGATTTTTTTTTTTTTTCGATTTCTTGAAAAAATAGGTCCGCCGGTTTTGTAAACCATTTTATATAAAAGAAGTGGCCTTAAAAGCATATACAAATAAGTAACTGAGTATATGTTTATATAGTTTTATGAACTTAATTGGTTATATATACAAATATATAAAAATGTATGTACTTAAAAGAGTATATATATATAAATAAATATGTACTGAAAAGAATATATATATAAAATTTTGTAATTAAGAGCATAATTATATAAGTATTTAAATGTATCATAATGTCTATATATAATATAAAAGGAAACTGTCTCTCACAAGTGACGAAGTGGCATACAGTCCATACTGAAAGCTCACAAAGTTTAGACAGAAGCAAAGAAAACAGAAAGTGGAAAACAAAAGGCAGTTTATTCTGGATTGTGAACAATGCCATGTATTTTACACCTATCCTGCTGGCACCACTGGACACATTGATTACAAGAGGGATATATGAAGAAGGACAGATCAGGATCAGTCAGCATCAATCAGAAGGTGGACAGTATGGATCTACACTTTCAGTTGGCTCTGTATTATTCTATGAGTTATAACATATATGTTTATAGTTAATTTGGAAACAAGATATTTGAATGTAAATTATTCCATCTTGACTGCTCATTTACTGGATAGAGCCAGTAGTCAAGTATTCAGAACCTGATACTATTTGGCTTAGGATAAACATTTCAAGGTCAGTGTAGAATTCAAGCCTAGAACTGTCCAATTTGGAGTCTAACATCTGAACCACAAGTCACCATGGACGATCAAACATTTTGTGCTAAGCAGGTTAACTGTTTACAGATAGACACATTCCATCCATTGCTTAGCTTGTTGTTTTTAGAGGTAATGGTGATTTTTTAACTCTCTCTTATAAAAAAAAGAAGTACACCATTCTTATATAAATACTTTATCTCACTGCTTAACACCTATGAATAGCATAAAAAATGCTAAGTCAATTCTCGATTCACTACCATCACTGCTGCAAGATTTATACACTTTGCTGATTATCTTCTTCCTCAGAAGCGATGGTGCATTCAGTCAATAGAAAACACATGAGAAAGTTTACATTTTTTTATTTTGCCTATAGATTAGCTTCTATGAATCTAAAACAAAATCATAACAGTTTATTTATTACTATCATTTATTACTATCATTAGAGCACAGGGGCACTTATGAGGTGCCCAAGGACTGAACCAGGCCAGTCCATTATACTGACACCAACGAGTCAGGCGTAATGCTGTCCCCTTAGCCCTAAGCGTTAGGAGGGAAGCCACTACTACCTACTTTGAAGTCTTTGGTTTGACCCGGTCGGGGTTTAGACCCCCGACATCCCGATCTACAGGCCGACCCTCTACCAACTGACTTATTGCGGCCGGTCTAGTAGGATAGTAGTACAACACAATAGTACTATGACAGTAATAAACAATTGTACTTTCATGTAAAACCGAAACCTGGGTTTCATTGCAATGGCGATGTCAACACTAGAATGCTTGGAATAGCTCCATTTATTCATAGAAACGAGATAACTAAAAAAAATTGCCAGTTTGGCACAATATGGGTTGTTTTGCACAAAGCTCTTCTTTCCATAAAATCTCCAGAGAAATGAGTGTATTCTGAATCATCAACACAACCATCACTTGTGAAAAATGTACACATTTGTTGCCAATCTTGTGTCCCAAAGCTGATTGCATTTTCTATCTATAGGCAAACTATTGTTATGGAAAAAACACATTATACTTTCTCTTCAAGAACACAGAAACATTATTTTTTGTGGGGATATTGCTTTTTTGAAGACTCGATAAGTCCAATCTTAACCTCTGACACTACTGAAAGATTCACACATTCATTTTGATAATGTTTTTGCTATTCTGAGGTGAAAGTAAATGTACACTACTAAAAAAATAAAGTTGATGTATGATATATTACACTATCATTAGGTGCGATACAAAATCTTTTATTTTCTCCAAAGATAGGGTTCAAAAGAGAAATGATAAGCTGTTGCTATGGAAGCACTGGGAATTCATGATATACAATCGGGATGCCAAAATGATTTATAACTCTGTTTATTTTTGTTCAATGCTACTGCTGCTTTGGTTGAGGTAACTTCTGGATGCTCATCAGGCTGGGCAAGAAGTGTAGATCCAGAACAGCTGGTAACTGTGAAAATATTACGCTATCTATGCATTTTACTTTGCTCTTTGCACTGCTTCTATAATCCCAAGACAAATGACAAGCTGTTGTTATTAAAACACCCATTAAGCCCCCTTGGAAACTGAAATGCTAATGTGTTTATGTTTATTGGGGTTATCATCACGCCAACAGTATTTCAGTTATCTGGAGAAGGTGTTCACTTGAAGCAGATATAGTGCTGCCTTCACTGTGTATAGCATGCTGTGAACACCAGGCATGATACCACACCTAGTCACATTATACTGGCATTTGGCCAACTAGTCCTGGAACTATCCTTATATATGCCTGAGCACTAGCAATGCAGCTATAGCTCTACCATTTTGAACAACCTGATATGTCCCAGCCTAGGATCGAACCCAGGACCTCCTATACCAGGAGCCGACACACTACCGATTGCGCCACCAGGTCCAGTATACCAATGTGATGTGTAGCTCTTATTATTATCCCTGGTTGATTATTGTTGTTATGACAATATATATTCAATATTCAAGACCATAGTCACGTATCTTGCTTGTTTAAAGTGATAGTGTTTAACCTTTGAAAAATACATTATTCTTAATGGACATACTGTCTCCAGACAGATTTTACACAAAGTTATTTATTTTTCTTCCATAAATACCAGAAAAAATGATATAGTGTAACCATGGAAGCACTAGGTAAACTTGAAATGCAAATTGTGATGCCATGGTAATTTTGTAACCCTGTTACTTTTCAACATTGCTATTTTTAATTTTAAATCCAACCACATTATTGTATAATTTTCTAGAGACAGTATTACCAAAATGATTTTCACTATTCAAAGTTCGAGGTCAAAGCCTTTTGAGTTAGTTTCAGATTACAGGTAATAGATGAAATTTTCACATGCTTCAGTTGCTTATCTTGTTTCTCAGAGCTGATTGTGCAAACCATGTTAAAACACATCCTTGCCCCCCCCTCCGGATAGATTTATTACAATGTCTCTCAATTTTCTCCTATAAAAATGAACTGATCAGCAGCTGTTGTTATGCAAGCAGGAAGTACAGTCACTACAAAATGTAATTGATACTTCACGCCCCCAGCCCACACCCCTGACCCCCATAGAATATCATTGTTGGGAAATAATTAAATGTCACTTTAGAATATGTAGTCATTAGACTTAGTTAAACTGCTCCAAACATGGGTAAATTAAACCTACTATTTTTTACCTACAACTGTATGTTAATATAACCATACATATTGCTTATCAGTAAATAGTGCAGATCCTGTTCAGTAATTCAATTTTACCTGGTGCCATGGGTTTATGAAACCTTTTATCAGAAAGCATAACTAACAACCAAACTGCATTAATTTATTGAATATTCTGGCTTGTTTAATGTGGATAAATAAGCTAGTGATATGGTTTAGCTCAGATTTATCCAGTAATGGCCAGTTGGCATTAGCAATTCATTCGGGTGGCACTTTTTATTGAGCAATTATTCAGATCAATAAACCTGTTTATCATTCTGACGCAATCATGTTTGAAGAAAAAAGTTGCCAATTCCATGTGGAATAGTTTCAATATTCACAATATGTATTCACATGTTGTTTTGTACTTGTCAAAGTCTGCATATAATTTCTTCTTATTTTAAAGTTTTGTACTTATTGAAATAATAATAAAGTTGTATTTACTACAAAGTCACTGAGTGTCCAAAACCTGGTGGTTCAGATGTTGGGACACCAAATTGGAGAGTTATGGGTTCGAACCATTAATCAACAACAAATAGTTTGTCCTTAGGCAAGCCTATATTTTAATTTAGTTACTACCTGAGCACTGGTTCTACCCAGGAAGTGAACAGGTCAAAGGAATTAATATAAGTGAAAAGAACTTGTTTCCCAATTGACTATGAATAAATAAGTTTAAACTCTTTATTTTGCTAACTTTACCATCAAGAACTGTACAGTTCAGTGATGTCAAATCAATGCAATTACATTTATCAAGTCAGATGACGAGATAAAATATGTATTGTCAAGTCAGATAACAAGATAACATATATAATCATATTTCAGAATGTAATTGTTTAATCAGTGGTGCATATATTTTACTTTTTTTAAACTTAGTTCTTGTTTCGAAAATTAAAAGGTAACTAGATGACATGATGAATAATTTATCTCTATATATCATTATATAGCAGCCATAACATGAATAAACCATTACAGTACACCTGTAGGGGGAAGTCATAAAATGGATTAATTTACACATGCAATGTTGTTTCATGCAATAATAAGTACTGTTGAATATAACAATGGCTGAAGAGAAGTGCTTAATTTGTTTCTATAAGGGGTGGTAGGCATAAATAAGGAAAACCCTGATGATGTAAATTTGTGCTTTATATTTAAAATAATACTGTTGTTTTTTATTTGGGGACTGCCTTTGCTATTTTAAAGATAATACTAGTCTTTTTGGTGGACAAAAAGCTTAAAACATAGATTGGGTCCATTTGAACAGGAAATGTATAATACTTGTTCCCTTCATATGGTCAAAGGGCCTATACACAAATGGTTCACTGTAATATTCACTCCTAAAGTTTCAAAGAGTAAAGAAAGAATAATTTAATGATTGCTTACCTGTTAATCTTATTAAGCCTATAATTAAAACAATAGGAAATGAACTGAAGCTAGATTAAGGCTCAAACCTAAAACTTGGGATTCAGAAAAATGGTCCACAGACTGAGACGCATGGAATAAAGATAGTTATTTTCTATTCCACGAATGTGAGTTGAAGTTGTAATTATAAAGAACCTGAGCTATGTTTTCTTACATAAATAAAGAAATATTCTTATATTTTTTTAAAAATGTTAGGTATTTTTTAGTTTTATAAAAAATTGGATTTATGAAAGAAATTTTCTTATATCAAGAAAACATTTCAAGATTTAAGAAAACTGTTTGTTTTAGTCAGAACAAAATAACTAAAATCATTTATGAGAATGACACTAGAAGTCATTTTATACACACTCTTAGTACCAAAAGATATAATGTCAAAAAGGGATTCTGTTGTGATTCCTCTCCCCATTTCCATTGAACTTGTAAAAGATACAGTTTGTTGTTGTCGTTTTCAAATTTACTGCTTAAATTTATTCATGAATCTATAGTCTGTCAAGATTATAAAATTTGGAAAAAGAATACCAATGATCAAGGTCCATGGAGTTGATGTATTTTCTCAGCACTCTCACCTAATTACCATTTGCAGAAGACAGAATATTATGGAAATCCCAACGGAGAACGTCTGGGAGTTTACTTGGGGAGGTCTTATACTTTGTCCTACGGCTTCGCACAATGGCTAAATGTACATTACCAATACATGTAATCCACAGAATGAACATAAAAAATGCGCATAAAAATATGGCTCAGTCCATTCATTTTCTTGTCAAAATGTAAAAAAACCCCAAATAAACCTAAGATATTTCGGTTTTTAGTTCTTGTTGTGCAACAAGGATCTTGAATATCCATCCAGGGTTTTAATCATTAAACTACAGGACCTGGCCATACTTGCAGAATAAGACTAATTCTCTGTTGAGATTTTATTAAAACTGAATTTTAACTCAAATGGAACTCTTGCATTGTTGAAATTGTCTTTAGAGAATAACCAGTCATAAGTGTAAATAAAACTCACATCCACAATACATTGAAACTTTCACATCCACAATACATTGAAACTATCACATCCACAATACATTGAAACTTTCACATCCACAATACATTGAAACTATCACATCCACAATACATTGAAACTATCACATCCACAATACATTGAAACTTTCACATCCACAATACATTGAAACTATCACATCCACAATACATTGAAACTATCACATCCACAATACATTGAAACTATCACATTCACAATACATTGAAACTATCACATCCACAATACATTGAAACTATCACATTCACAATACATTGAAACTATCACATTCACAATACATTGAAACTATCACATCCCCAATACATTGAAACTATCACATCCACAATACATTGAAACTTTCACATCCACAATACATTGAAACTTTCAAGTGATATTGTTTTTTCCAGACTATATGTCAGACTGGTTAGAAGTGTGATTGGCTTGGATATCACAGGCTCATATCTACTTGTCATGAATGCCTACTTGTGATGCCTACTTATGATTAATGCCTACTTGTGATTAAGGCATATTTGTGATGCCTACTTATGATCAGTGCCTCCTTATGAATAATGCCTGTGTGATTAATGCCAACTTATGATATATGCCTACTTGTGATTAATGCCTACTAGTGATTAAGGCATATTTGTGATGCCTACTTATGATTAGTGCCTACTTCTGAATAATGCCTGTGTGATTAATGCCAACTTATGATAAATGCCTACTTGTGATTAATGCCTACTAGTGATTAAGGCATATTTGTGATGCCTACTTATGATTAATGCCTACTTATGAATAAAGCCTGTGTGATTAATGCCAACTTATGAATAAAGCCTGTGTGATTAATGCCAACTTATGATAAATGCCGACCTGTTATTAATGCTTTTAAAATGAAGTAGAAGTTTGATCAGATTTATATATGTGTTGTTACAGTGCAAAAGTATACTTCAGATTAAATATTTAAAAATATTTAATAAAAAGTAAGCTTAGATTTTCTCTTGGAGACCAATCTACATGGAATTACCATGCAGGCAAAAGTTCTAGACTTACAACTATCATACATCTATAATTGAGATGACAAAATGTCATAACTGTATAACATGTCTGTTTAGATGTGTTTCCAAAAGATGAAAAATGCAAAAGACTCTTTTAGACCTCAATATCACTTGTTTTCCAAAACAACTATCTTAAATGCTACTTGTAATGCAATCCTTGTCACTTCAATGGACCCTTTATTGTCTTGCCATTATTTTTCCATGTTATCTCTAGATGCCCTGAAAATCAATGACATGCTTTTCTAAACAAGAATTGAATATATTTTTTTAAATGGCTGCCCACACAAAACATAATATAGGTTTAGACATCTCTACAATTCCATTGGATTTAAACTAAACGAAAATTCATCGTTAAAAGGTTGACAGAGATTTTTAGTCAATTTTTCAATGAAACAAGACTACAGTACCAAGACAACTATTTACAAAACATTTTAAATAGCAGATATATACATGATGATGACTGTGATCTTTTACACAGTATGTGCCTAGTCCTCTAACATCATCAAATAATCTTGAGTGAATAAACCCCAAGACAACATGTACAGATAAGAAATCCAGATATCTACTACTACCATGTCCTCACAAAGTCTTAACTGTGTTTTCGAGTTTAATACACCATTTCATTCGAAGTTGTTTAGTTAAGTTTTACTTACATTAATGTTCCCTGTCTTCGTATTTCTCTCACCAACTAATTTCCAGTTTTCAAGTTTCATTCACATATTTAAAATTTCCAACTTCAAAGCTTAACTGCTAAATGAGATTCATCTATAACTCTCAAAGTTTCATCACAGATTTAGTCCAATTAATTTCTATATCTCCAAGTTCTCACAGTTTCTGACACCAATATTGGATTACAGACTTCTCTTCCTGGGCGACACTCTTACAACTGCCACTGACATCCTACAGCCAAGTTCCTTCCATTCTCTGGACGCAACACGGAAACTAGATCCAAGTGGAAGCAGAATAGTATTGGTAAATTTGGAAAAGGTACCACTGCATTCAGCGAAAAGAAATGGTTATCGTGAAGCAGAATTAGTGCTCAGTTATGTGAACACACTACAGTTAATGAGCTTGTTTTATTTGGTAGAGTTAAAAGGATCAAAGATTTGTTTTACGCTGGTGTATGAAAAAGATAAAGTTTGTCTTCTTACAACAAACAGGTAGCAATAATAGCAGACTAACATAGCTGTAAAGATAATTCTGTGCCAAAAATTGTAAATAATTATGTTTTCTTTGCTGTTCTTTAGGCCAACAATGTGCATAAAATGTCTGCAAATATAGAATAAAATGATAGAAAAGTTTAAGTTTAACATAATTAAGCCCCCCAAAAAAAACACATGTGAGAGAACAGAGGAGTTCCAAATGACACAGCTCAAATACAGATTTTGTTTTGTCATGGAAAAAGGAATGGCACAAATACTTCATTTTTTATGTAGAGACTACGATTTGTAGCTGGCAAGTGCATAGTAGTATAATATAGTATTTGGTGGGGGGAGGGAGGGGGGGGGGAGGCTATGATTTGTTGATTGTCAACAACACTAGCAGAATATCAGGAGAACTGGGACTACCAGGTTAATGTATGTGGTACATGGAACAATAGAAAACAAGCTAATTGTTCAAAATATGTATGTAGGTAAGACAACTTAATAAAATTGAAATATAAATCAATTCAGCTTGACAATTAACTGAATACAATTTTATCCAGCTGAGCTTTTAATGTAAAATAACAATCTTCCAATACATTTTTATCAGGGTTGAGTTAGTAATATAAAAAATATTCTGTAATTAAATTTCCATAACTGGAGCCTTTAATTCATATCATTTATTTTATATAATAATTGGATGCAAAACTGTAGAAATATTTGCTTGCAAATTTTCATGCACATTGCAATTTTTTCTTCTTAATTACTATTAAAAAAGAAGAAATGTTTCAAGATTTAATACAAAATTGAATCAATTTCATAATTCGTAAAATAAAGCTTTCAATACAGACAAATGCTCTTCTCTGAGGAAAAGCTCCCCAATGTCGTTATCATTCTGCAAACAGATCCACACGGCATTACCAACTCACAGTACATGAATGTGGCATCATCTAAAATTTCCTCATTTTCTTCTCAAATTAGAACCTCAATTTACTTTACACTGCTGCCTTTCTGTTTAAAAAGAGAAACTAATTAAGCATGATAGGGACTAATTGCTTTGTGCCATTTATTTCCCATCCAATCAAAGCATTGCATCTTCACTTGTCTTTTCCTGTAATTAGAGCAATGAAGGGTGTCCAAGTTTATTTTCAATTTTTCCTGGAAATAAATGTTAAGAAAGCTGTTTACTAAACAGGGTTTGGTATTAATGATTGAATGCAGCACAAGAAAATTTATTTCTTGCATCAGTTATATATTTATTGAAGTTGTTTTGTGCAGACTGAGTGTATCAACTATTATCAGTAAGAACAATTATGCTGTCAAACGACAGTATGCTAGATTATTCAAGAAGCTTATTAGTTCGATACAAGCCCTACAGCAATTGTATGCAAAACTTCATTCAACATGTTTTTGCACCAAAATGATCTCAAGTCAAACTCGAGTCCTTTTTAAAACCAAATCCAACCTGGAACTATTATATTGCGATAGCAAAGTGTTCACAGTACAAGCTATTGCTGAAGGAAAGTCAAATCACTAGACTGGTTTAGATGAACTGCAGAATTCCTTACAGTTTAAAAAGTGCTATATATGGATATACCATTAATTTATTTTAGACAGTCGGAAGAGAATCCAACAAAATATTAATGTTACATAGGGAGAAAAATATGCAGCCAGTCCGGGTCACGAACCCAGGACCCTAAGCTAACAGGGCGAATGCTTACAGACTGAGCTAACCCAACCGGTTACACATTCTCACTGTCTCACCTGGCTAGGATATATACATCCCGGGTAACTTGAAATTTGTCCTTGAATTCCCAAAGATTATATGCATAAATGCAACTCACAAGCACTTCTCAAGCACCGAAGGTCATTTACATTGGGCACCTATGTAACATAGTGGTAAATATGGCTATAATGATATGTGCTTGCACAGAAAACTTTAACCTGAACATTATGACAATGGTGATGATGATATATATGTGCTTGCTTGGAAAACTTTAACCTGAACATTATGACAATGGTGATGATGATATATATGTGCTTGCAAGGAAAACTTTAACCTGAACATTATGACAATGGTGATGATGATATATATGTGCTTGAATGGAAAACTTTAACCTGAACATTGTGACAATGGTGATGATGATATATATGTGCTTGCATGGAAAACTTTAACCTGAACATTGTGACAATGGTGATGATGATATATATGTGCTTGCATGGAAAACTTTAACCTGACCATTGTGACAATGGTGATGATGATATATATGTGCTTGCTTGGAAAACTTTAACCTGAACATTGTGACAATGGTGATGATGATATATATGTGCTTGCATGGAAAACTTTAACCTGAACATTATGACAATGGTGATGATGATATATATGTGCTTGCATGGAAAACTTTAACCTGAACATTGTGACAATGGTGATGATGATATATATGTGCTTGCATGGAAAACTTTAACCTGAACATTATGACAATGGTGATGATGATATATATGTGCTTGCATGGAAAACTTTAACCTGACCATTGTGACAATGGTGATGATGATATATATGTGCTTGCTTGGAAAACTTTAACCTGAACATTGTGACAATGGTGATGAAGATATTTATGTGCTTGCTTGGAAAACTTTAACCTGAACATTGTGACAATGGTGATGATGATATATATGTGCTTGCTTGGAAAACTTTAACCTGAACATTGTGACAATGGTGATGATGATATATATGTGCTTGCATGGAAAACTTTAACCTGAACATTATGACAATGGTGATGATGATATATATGTGCTTGCATGGAAAACTTTAACCTGAACATTATGACAATGGTGATGATGATATATATGTGCTTGCATGGAAAACTTTAACCTGAACATTATGACAATGGTGATGAAGATATTTATGTGCTTGCTTGGAAAACTTTAACCTGAACATTGTGACAATGGTGATGATGATATATATGTGCTTGAATGGAAAACTTTAACCTGAACATTATGACAATGGTGATGAAGATATTTATGTGCTTGCTTGGAAAACTTTAACCTGAACATTATGACAACGGTGATGATGATATATATGTGCTTGCATGGAAAACTTTAACCTGAACATTATGACAATGGTGATGAAGATATTTATGTGCTTGCTTGGAAAACTTTAACCTGAACATTGTGACAATGGTGATGATGATATATATGTGCTTGCATGGAAAACTTTAACCTGAACATTATGACAATGGTGATGAAGATATTTATGTGCTTGCTTGGAAAACTTTAACCTGAACATTATGACAACGGTGATGATGATATATATGTGCTTGCATGAAAAACTTTAACCTGAACATTGTGACAATGGTGATGATGATAAATATGTGCTTGCATGGAAAACTTTAACATGAACATTGTGACAATGGTGATGATGATGATATATATGTGCTTGCATGAAAAACTTTAACCTGAACATTGTGACAATGGTGATGATGATAAATATGTGCTTGCATGGAAAACTTTAACCTGAACATTGTGACAATGGTGATGATGATATATATGTGCTTGCATGGAAAACTTTAATCTGAACATTATGACAATGGTGATGATGATAAATATGTGCTTGCATGGAAAACTTTAACCTGAACATTATGACAATGGTGATGATGATATATATGTGCTGGCAAGGAAAACTTTAACCTGAACATTGTGACAATGGTGATGATGATATATATGTGCTTGCATGAAAAACTTTAACCTGAACATTGTGACAATGGTGATGATGATATATATGTGCTTGCATGGAAAACTTTAACCTGAACATTGTGACAATGGTGATGATGATATATATGTGCTTGCATGGAAAACTTTAACCTGAACATTGTGACAATGGTGATGATGATAAATATGTGCTTGCATGAAAAACTTTAATCTGAACATTGTGACAATGGTGATGATGATATATATGTGCTTGCATGGAAAACTTTAACCTGAACATTATGACAATGGTGATGAAGATATTTATGTGCTTGCTTGGAAAACTTTAACCTGAACATTATGACAACGGTGATGATGATATATATGTGCTTGCATAAAAAACTTTAACCTGAACATTGTGACAATGGTGATGATGATAAATATGTGCTTGCATGGAAAACTTTAACATGAACATTGTGACAATGGTGATGATGATGATATATATGTGCTTGCATGAAAAACTTTAACCTGAACATTGTGACAATGGTGATGATGATATATATGTGCTTGCATGGAAAACTTTAACCTGAACATTATGACAATGGTGATGATGATATATATGTGCTGGCAAGGAAAACTTTAACCTGAACATTGTGACAATGGTGATGATGATATATATGTGCTTGCATGAAAAACTTTAACCTGAACATTGTGACAATGGTGATGATGATATATATGTGCTTGCATGGAAAACTTTAACCTGAACATTGTGACAATGGTGATGATGATAAATATGTGCTTGCATGAAAAACTTTAATCTGAACATTGTGACAATGGTGATGATGATATATATGTGCTTGCATGGAAAACTTTAACCTGAACATTATGACAATGGTGATGATGATATATATGTGCTTGCATGGAAAACTTTAACCTGAACATTGTGACAATGGTGATGATGATATATATGTGCTTGCATGGAAAACTTTAACCTGAACATTGTGACAATGGTGATGATGATATATATGTGCTTGCATGGAAAACTTTAACATGAACATTGTGACAATGGTGATGATGATGATATATATGTGCTTGCATGAAAAACTTTAACCTGACCATTGTGACAATGGTGATGATGATATATATGTGCTTGCATGGAAAACTTTAACCTGAACATTATGACAATGGTGATGATGATATATATGTGCTTGCATGGAAAACTTTAACCTGAACATTGTGACAATGGTGATGATGATATATATGTGCTTGCATGGAAAACTTTAACCTGAACATTGTGACAATGGTGATGATGATGATATATATGTGCTTGCATGGAAAACTTGAACCTGAACATTATGACAATGGTGATGATGATAAATATGTGCTTGCACAGAAAACTTTAACCTGAACATTATGACAATGGTGATGATGATATATATCGTCGGTTAAACGCCAAAAGGGCTCAACAACATTTTTGGTCAAATGTGACATTTTTATATTTTTTACATGTTTTTATATGATCTTTGTGTTGGAAACTTATTGAGCATCAGTTTCTATATTTTGGTCAAAATACATGACTTGAAAATTTTGTACAATATAGTATTTGCACTTTTGTGTACTGCCAAAAGGACTCATCAACAATTTTCTTCTGCCAAAAGGGCTCATCAGTGCTGATAAGCCCTTCTTGGATTTCTTGGATTAATGTGATCATGTTTGTTTGTAAACCCATTAGGCAGATACTGTGGTGTGAAAGTGTTTCTATTACAGCAATTAGTGGGGTCCAGCAGCAGATAAATATTCATTCTGAAGCCAGATTTTGTATTGGAGTGTTGAAGATTTTGGTCTTTTTATTGTGCATAGTTTTCAATATGTGTATGAAAATAGAATCAGGTAAGTGCCTTTTATGTTTTCTATATCTTGAATATAATAATACAGTTAAAACTTAAACAGATTTCTTAAGTTATTTACTTACAAAATTTAGTACAATAAGCGAGGATACTGAATTCATCTTTTGAGCCCTTTTGGCTCTTATAATAAAATTGTTTACTTTTTATTAAATTTATTATATCTAAAATAAATCTATAATTTTTGTCACAGGTTTAATACTTAGATTACATAATTTACTGCATTACAATGCACTTAAAGATATTGAAAAGTATTCAGATTCATTATAAATTGCTGATGAGCCCTTCTGGCATGGATCAAAAATGAATTTAGCATAAGTATTCATGACGGTCCATTATATTTTAGGCGAATATTGTTTCAGAAGAAGAAGAATGGTCTGATTCTGACTTCTACACAACACAAGAGACAATAAATAAGTTTGAAAGTATGTCAGATAAATCATATTTTTGAAAATATGTAGGGAAAACTTCTAACATGACTTTTGTAACATCCTATTAATGAAAATATAAGGAAATTATGATTATGCTACTACCAGTGATACGTTGCTTACCAAATTATCAGTTTATTATTTTGTTGCAGGATCTATATACCAGTTTTCTTATATGTTTTCTTATATATTGCAGGGATGAACTGTATAAATGAAGATCCAAAACAATCTTTTACTGAGGAATCATCAAATGTGTCACACATTCAAAGCAACGCTGATGTAAAGGAACCTGAAGATATGTCTGATTCTAATGATGTTCCTCTTTCAATAAATCAAGATAAACTGAAGAATAAGAGAGAGAGCCTGAACAACAAAAGCATAATTTGTATGAAGATATCTCTGAAAAAGATAGTTATGAAGATGAAAGCTACACACCATCTTCTGGTGCATCTTTGAGTGAAGGCTACTGTTCTTCCCGTTCAAAAGAAAGAAAATTTGGGTACAGAAACGAATAAGACCCTTCAAGAGGGAGGAAAAAAGAAAAAGAATGTTAAAAGAAATCAGTGATTCGAGTTCAGGCCTATTACATAACAAGGCACCAATAATAACAAGAAAAAATATGTGGAAGAAAACTACACAATTTAAACAACAACAATACAATCAGCATTTGGAGAAAGCCCTGAAACAAAGCAAGCCTGATCACATGCTACAAACAATCCTAAAAAGGAGTGGCGAGGCGAGATTGTCCAATTTTCTAACAAGTAACTCTTTAACACAAATATCAGTAAATGCAGATGGAGACTGCTATTTCAATGCTGTTCGGATACAACTAAGCACAGACTACATAGTTCAGGAACTCAGAAATAAACTAGTAGTCATCTATTGGAAAGGAACAAAACACTACAAGGCTTTTGTACAACACTGGAAAGGCATGAGTTGTGATGAATTTTCGAATATGTATGACAGCAAAATAAAAGGTATTAAAAAGAAAAGGGATTTGGAATGTTGATTTTCTTCCGCTGGCTACTGCAAATTGTTTCAACGTCAACATCACAATCTACGCTAGTAGATTAAACCATCCAGTCATTGAGATTATCCCAGATATATATTGAAGATGACTGTGCCAGAAAAAAATGTGAGGCTAACCCACACCAAAACCGCAAGCTTAAATAAGCTTGCGACAAGTTTGCGACAAGATTGCGGTAAGATTGCAACCAAGCATGTTGCAATCTTATTTAAGCTTGCGGTAAGATTGCGATAAGAAAGCCGCAATCTTAAAAGTAAGCTTGCAAGTTTGCGATAGGAACCATTACGATCTTGATTGCTCGCTTGATTGCTCGCTTGCAAGCTTGCGCGATCATGCCAAGCGAGCGGTTTGGCTCGCTTAGAAGCTCGCTTGCACGCTTGGCAAGCTTGCAAGTTTGCGATAGGAACCATTACGATCTTAATTGTTCGCTTGCAAGATTGCGCGATCATGTCAAGCGAGCGGTTTGGCTCGCTCAGAAGCTCGCTTGCAAGGTTGCGATAGGAACCTTTACGAGCTTGATTGCTCGCTTGCAAGCATGCGCAATCATGCCAAGCGAGCGGTTTGACTCGCTTGCTCACTTATCCCATGCGTGCGGTTTGTCACGCTTGCAAGCTTGCGCTATCATCCCAAGCTTGCAGGATTGTTCACTTAATAGCTTGATCATCCCAAGCTTGTGGGTTGTTTTTTTCTTGGCTTGATCAAATTCGTTGAGTGGATAAGGTTGTGGATAGATTGACATAAATAAAATCACTAGATAACATTTGTGGTTTTCACCTAAAAATCTGATACAACAAAAAATTTACAGGGAAAATAACACAACAGAAAGATATTACTAGATAACATTTGTGGTTTCACCTAAAAATCTGATACAACAAAAAATTTATAGGGAAAATAACACAACAGAAAGATACTTAATATATTCCACTTTAATTAAAGACAATGGCAAAAAACACAAAGAACAAGTGGTCATTTATTAAAGGAAACAAATAAAAGATGCTTATCAATTAATTTATATTCTTAACCCATATCTCGCTAAGCACTTATTATTAATATGAGAAAGCATGACAAGCCATTTTCGGGAGTCTAGCAAATAGGATTTTAACTGATTAAATCAAACTTAAGTATCTATTTATCATTAAGAATAAAATACATACAATGCACTCAAGAAATAGTACCACAGGTATTGTGTTCAAAAACAGTTCATAGTCAGTTCTTGTTGATTTCTCAGATGACAACTCCAGTTCTGCTTGAGAGGATCTTGCATCCTTCCTCTCACCTGCACAGCAAATGTATTTTTTCGCCAATTACATCTGAAAAAGAAAAAAAAATCCAACATTATGCATTATTTAAATTTATTTTTTTATTACCTGATTTTTTTATTTAGCAATGTTAGACCTATTTAGTATGTGAGGGTCTTGTGTTATTTGCACCACACAGGCACCTTATGATTTTTCTGTCAAATTATGATACAGAATAAGTGTTCAAAGATTGAAAGAAATAGATTGGAAATTTTACCAAAAAACGGAAATAAACAAAAAACAAATTTAGATGCTGACACAAACTTTTACAGCTCTGGTCATGATGCAAACTTGCCTATTCTTTAAAACAGCAATTTGAAAACAGCAGCAAATAACAGGAGCTATAGGCAAAAGCACCCCCATATTTTCTATGTTTAAAGCCTGAGCTGAGAAATGCTGAACTATCAAGTACAGCTTAACGAAATACTATCTTGGTTACTTTATAAGCATTAATATGCACAAAGGGGTAAAAGTAAAACACCAGACCTGGTAGCGCAATCAGTAGAGTGCTGGCTCCTGGTACTAGAGGCATCGGGTTCAGTCTGGGCTGCAACATACCAAAGTCATGTTAAATGGTAGTGTTATTGCTCCCTGGCTAATACTCAAGCAAATAGACAGGTAATTCTATGACTGGTCAGTCAGGTGTCAGGATAATGTGACTGGGTGTATCATGCCAGGTGTTCATGGCATGCTATAATCAGTAAAGACAGCTCTATATTGATTTCGATTGAGCACTGTCCAGGGCTCCCGCTGGGTTTTTTTAGGTCCGAGCCAACCAATGAGCCAAATTTGAAAATTATGCGCCACTTTTATATTTCATGAGCCATTTTTATGAGCCAAATTTACGCGTCAATTTTGATGATATTTTTGTAGTATGTATATGTATGTTTGTTAACGCGAAATTCTTTTTATTTTAATATAGTTTTTGTACATTGAATTGAGAATGAAAAGAAAACAACGGGAACTTTCTTTTTTACGTTTTATTTACATAAACATTTGTATATATTTTATATATTAATCGACAATCCGGTACTGTCCAATTAATGATCGCAACAAACATTTGGCTGGCTGCTTTATTATCGTCTCGCAAATTTCACTAATCCTTCCCTGAGGCGATGTTTATTCGGCAGTTATGTACACAATATGTCAACACAACAATGCCCTCAAGGTGAAGGCCGCAGCGCAAGTTTGACTGGCTATCGAGTTTCTCCTTGCTAGCGTATCACAGTGCGCGCAGAAATGGTTACCAGTCTTGGCCGCTTAGCGATTCACAAAAAATAATGCCGAAAAAATCGTGCGCCATAAGGATGCGCCAATTTTGAAAAAAATGAGCCACTTTTTTTGTTTTTGCGCCAATGGCGCATTTGGCACATGGCAGCGGGAGCCCTGACTGTCTTCAAATAAATTAAATATTGTTGGTGGTTTGATTGTTTATTGGGTTCATTGTGCCACCAACAGTAGTATTTCAGTTATCTGGAGACGGTGTTCACTTGAAGCCGATATAGTGCTGCCTTCACTGTGTATAGTATGCCGTGAACAACTGACATGATACCACACGCAGTCACATTATCCTGACACCAGGCCAACCATAAACACACAGATAAAGCCAGTAAAATCAAAATGTAAGTTATTACAGCAAGATTTTTTTTTATTAATGTAAGTGAATACAGAGAACAAAGGAAATTGAAATTTAAAATATACTAATTAATTTTAATATTATAATATTGCAATCAAAACAGACTTGCTGACTTGAAGCTCCTCAGCCCTTCACCGCGTGGGTTCGAGTCCTGGTAGGGGTGAGAACTTTCATTTAGGGAGGTTTTCCTCCACCAATAATTACCTGGACGTCACCAATATGGCCATAAATGTGTCAGTGCGATGTAACAATAAACATTTACAAAATCAAAACAACATGCTTTCCCAACAATGACAACTTCATGTACAAACAGCTGTGCCATGCAATTAATGATTAACACTGTAAATGCTAAAAAATAGCAAATGCATTAATACAATAACTGGTACAAATGGTCAAAATGCTGCATAGTTATCTTTGTACCTTTTCAACTTTTGTCTGTCATCCATGCGTTGCTCTTCACTGACTTCCTTATTGACATCAGTCTGCAATTCCGATTCTTTTTTGTTCACTTGCATCTGGCTGTTTCAAACTATTACAGAAAATAAAATACTTTACATGAGTGGCAATACCATACAAGCAAACACAGTTTATGATGTGCTCAACCATCATGTACAAGTTATCTTGGATATCTATTACAGGTGACCTAAATTTATTTTTTAACACAACAATGTAATCAACAACAAAAATATTGTGTTGCCACTTGAAACCGTTTTATGTGCCTTTATTCCTATAGTATAAAATGTATCCTTGTGTAAACTCAGAAATATCCGGTAACTGGATATTACCGTTAATCGGGTCACTCTAAAAAAAACAATATTACAAAAATGTCTTACGTTCGAACTTGTCAGAACCTTATCAACTCTAACTGAAGCATAAATTAAATATACAGTAGATAACAAATGTTTATGGAAAAGTCAACGGTTTCAGAAAACGTTTGTGATAAGAAAAAACTAAAGTGAAATGTCGGAACTGAAAAAAAAATGGCGAAAATATTTGACACGTTAATTTTGCATTCTAAACAGTTAATGTACTAAACTCACTACGTTAAGAAAACCTGATTTAAAATATGTTGCTTCTTATACTTGTTTAAGTAGATCAATGTCTCACCTCTGCTTAGCAGTCCAGTGAAGGAAAGTCGATTTCTTCATCTTTTTCATCACATTTTTTGCATCTCGTTGAAAATTGGCGCGGCCGGAAGCGGTATGACTAAAATACGCAACGGAGATTTATTGGCGAAACGGACGCAACGAAGTACGAAACG
>CM017572.1:41067506-41259036 GCA_007844125.1 Sinonovacula constricta | reverse complement strand
CAAAACATAATTACGTTCAAGTTGAACCATAACATGCAGCTTGATTGTATTTCTGGCCTGTTATCCATTTGAGTACATTTGCATATTTGGCAAGAAAATAATAATAAAAATTTCTAACTCGTGCTAAATATGGTATGGCTTAACGTAAATAAAGTATAAGCAGGTTAAAATTAAAATATGAGAGTAAAAAAATAAAAATAAAAATCTATAGGGTTATTTGATATTTTTTTTAAAAAGTTAGTATTATTACCAGTTTAATTGTTTACAATGTGTCTCGTTCAGAAAGCACATGTGTTTTGTAAACAGTTCGTACAAAACTGCACTGATTTGCCGTGTATATTGGATGTTGGACTGAATAAAAAACCACTCAGTAAAACATGTTTTTTTTTTGTTCCCAAAGACTGTTAACTGTAATCTTTACTAAAATTGCTGCCCTATACCGAGCGTGTCGAGTCGCTGACTTGTAACTTCACAGCTTTTCAGTTCGAGTCTATATTTCATTGTCAAATGTGGACATTATACACATTGATGCGGATCAGTGACTACAGTGGTAGCTTGAGTGGACAGGACTAGACTATAATAATCTACTAGAGGAGTTAAAAAACAATGAAAATAGAGAAATAGCTTTGTAACAAATAACAAAGTTAAACATGCACATTTTTCACCTTTTTTTAATAAAACACCAAGAATTGTTCCGCTTCTCAAATGCCCCAGGCCCCATCACCTTATTCAGAAAAAAAACCCATCTGCTGCTGAGGAAAGCCAATAAGTTAATAAGTTAGTACTTCTTTTGAATAACACCAACTACAAAGTTCATTATAACTTATATTTAAACTGAATACACACATTTAATTCAAGACCTGATGTAGTTAATAGAAACAATAAATAATCAGCGATAACTATAAATATATATATTTTATTTATTTATATTTACTGCAGAAAAAATGAAATGAGATTGTTCGAAGAAAAGATTCTCCATGTTCAAACTCTACTTTTCAATATTTCATCCCCGCTTTGTGATGTAAAAAGGGTTTATCCTATTCACACTATTTGAATACCACTATGTAACTTATCATTCTATCAGCTGTTGTTTAATCATGTAAGATTTCATGTTTTGTTTATGAACATGTATGTTCACTCTCGCGTATTTTATGTGGATGTGCATGACTCGTGTCGCTTTATTATAACGATGAACTGTAGGCTTATGTTTGAGTTATAGAAAATAAAACGTTGTTCTGTTCTGTTCTGATAAAGCTCTTCAATGGGACAGATGACAGCGACTACCGTACTGTAAGTTATTCAGATGGCCTCAGGGGTCTGATTAGCAGCAGGTGACGCGAATGGCCTAAATTACTGTTCTGGCAATTTGTGGCGCCAGAGATACGGGGATTATTATCTATACGAGCGTTACAAAGACTATTCAATCTGAAGGAATATAGTCTATAAGAAATGTATTTCCAGATTCTCCCATGGTAATTCCAGGTCTGTAACCTAAATTAGTTTTTGTTTTTGTTTTTTATATACATCGCAGCGAACAGTTGATAATTATAGCAACATCCAGCTTTTTTGGTGGAGGAAGACCCCAAACAAATGTCTGGGTAGAACCACCAGCGCATCGCAGGTCAGCTGGAAGACCTTCCTACATTAAGTCCTTACCCCAGCACAGGACTCGAACCCACGCGGTGAGAGGCTATGGGGTCAGAGGAGTTACAACCTGGCAACTTTATCACTACACCACGGGCGCCCCATAAACTATATTAATTACATGTTACAATATCTCACCACTGAAATGGGAAATATGGTCATCATTGAGAGACATTAATGAAGAGTCTCCCCTGAACAATCCCTAAATGCAAGTAGGTCCTTTCATTTGTTTTGCTCGGTTTTTATGCTTGTCCTCTTTGGAGTGTATGTTGACTTATCTACCCTTCTTGTGATACCCAGCTTAACCATCATCAACAAACACTTCCATTTTCTTTTTTAAACAACAAATTTCTAGAAGTATGTAAATGGATTTTAAGCTTACATTTATGCAAAAGTAAGACAATTCACTGTTTTAGTTGCAATATCTACAAAAGAATAGGCGATAAAGTCCAAGAATTTCAACTATAAGGACCTATCTACTGTTTGGAATACCTCGGACATTATCTAACAGAAGAGACAATTTCCATTTCACCTTTGATTTATTCTTTTTTAAAGAAAATATATTGAAAAAGAGACTAGCCTGTATTTTGGTATGGTTAGACATATTGGATGACAATGTTTTTGAAAGTTTCTCTTTAAAAGAGATGATGGGTATCATTCTCATTTTTTGTTTCCAAACGTGGAAAAATATGCATTGTTCGATTACAGACACAAGACTGTGATATAATTGACACACATATTTTCAACGTCCGTAATTGTCTAATATTTCATTATTCTCTAAACTTGACAGGCACCTGATCAAAATTCATGGGGAATACAGATGTAAATATACAGCCGTTGTATGTGCTTAAGATGATCAAAGTAGATTGTAGTTTGACTAACTTAAGGTTCTGGACCTGTAACTAACTTCGGTAAACATCGGCACTCGGTATTATCCGGTTTTATTTGAATAGCATTCGTCGTAAAGTTTCGTATTTGCTATTTTTAGTAGTTTTTCACCACGTGATATGGATTTTCCATGACGTCATTGGGTTACCCATTTCTCGACAGCGTGATCGTCGAGGGCGATATTGTAAAAATAGTGGTTTACCGACAACAAAGTCATGTAAAGTTGAAGTGTATCATAACTATTGTGTTGGTTTCCTGTGTACAGGTGAAAAATGCACTTTTTTTCATCTTGTGTTTGCGATTTAAATTTTCCTTCGCATGCTAACTGCGAGAGTTAGCGACATGGTTTGACGCTCGCTCACCTTCGTCTGATATTTTCTCCGGATGGCCAGGATGGACTTTTAAATGTGTTCAGGGGTCAAACTTGTGAGGGAAAACCAAGTGTCACTAATGCCAAAAGAGTGCTTGACTCAGTTATTCCTAAACTGTCGGATTTTTTTTACGAAAACCGTGTAAAGTGGTTAGTTTCAAATATTTCCCTCAAGCCAGCCAAAATCAGTAAAGAGAAGGTTTTCATGTAATAATGCAGAGTTTTACATACATATTTCCATCTCTTATATCAACTGTAGGTGATTTTTTGTATAAAGGAGTATAATCTGTAATTGACCATTTTGACGTTATTTTTCGCTATAAATTCTATTGCAGTTTCATTAAAGTAACCTTTACAAATTCTTATAAATTTTATTAGGAACGGTAAAAAGCCTTTCAAATCTCATATTATGGGCAGTTCATATTGCAGAAAATTTTAAATCTAGTTTTATTTGTCTAACTAGCTTCAAACTTGAGATATTTGCTTTTATAGATAGAGTAAATTTTTAAACACACCCAAAAAATTCGGATTTTTGCTCGGGGGTACATGTATGCAAAGTTCTGTAAATTTTATTAGGAACGGTAAAATGCCTTTAAAATCACATATTATGGGCAGGTTATATTCCAGAAAATTTTAAAACTAGTTGTATGTGTCTAAATAGCTTCAAACTTGAGATATTTGCTTTTATAGATAGAGTAAATTTTTAAACACACCCCTAAAACTCGGATTTTTGCTCGAGGGTACATGTATGCAAAGTTCTGTATTTTTAAAAGTATTTGTCCAAAGTGTGATCTTATTGTTCTGATTCATCATGACATGATTGTGTAACAGGAAAATTGGTTAAAATTTGAATATAGAACAGTAGAATTTGAAAAAAATTGTACTTTTTCATTTTTTGTTCCAGCACAATTTACGGTGTTTTTGAAAATCAAGGGTCACTTTATAAAAATGTACATAACTTGAGTTACAAACGGTAAACTTCCTTAAAAATTCACCGTAAGATGTGTTTTATAGTACAGATTCAAAAAACAGTATCATTATAAGGATTGTGAAAGGTCACCATTACAGGTCCAGAACCTTAACTGTAATAGACATAAGGAAACCTGTGAGAAAAAAAAAGAGGACCCTGTAAATTAACAATTAATGTAGCCACAAATACCCTGACCAAATTGTGCAAGTAATGATGGGATATTATAGAACTTCACATTTCTATAAATGTTTCTGTTTCATTAGCTTTTCCATACAAGTCCTTGTTATCTATTTACATAACTTCAGCATATGAAGATTTGCAACATTTTGTTTTATATTTATACAGCTTAGCTGTCTGTGATGGAAAATCTACGTTAAGTCTTCATGAGAAGATAACAGCTATGTTAACCAGGTAACAGTGCCACACTAAATAATTTAACCAAGAAAAGAAATAAGGGCTGTGGAAGGTAAGCTGTATGAATACATTATACAATGTATAGCTATAATATCATTAATATTACAATTCAAGTTGCTTTTATTTTATTTATAAACTATGGTCTGCTTAAGAATAACAAACATGTATTTCTGGTTATGCTACTTGGGTACCACTTTCAAAAAGGATTCTCAGCTCAAGAAACAGTATTGTTTTAGGTAATAAATAGGTAGTTTAAGTGCTGTCTTGAAAAATATAAATAAATTGCCTAAACGTCTTAAAAATTGCAATTATTGTTTGTTTGTTTATTGGGTTTATCGTCCCACCAACAGTATTTCAGTTATCTGGAGACAGTGTCCACTTAAAGCAGATATAGTGGTGCCTTCACTGTGTATAGCATGCCGTGAACACCTGGCATGATACCACACCCAGTCACATTAATCTGACACCGGGCCAGCCAGTCATGGAACTACCCTTATATTTGCTTGAGCGTTAGCAGGGGAGCTATACCACTACCATTTTTAACGACTTTGGTATGTCGTGGCCCAGGTTCGACTTGGCGCCTTCCGTACCTGGTGCAATTATTGTTCGTACATGTTTTAATATAGAATTGATATGGTTTGTTTGCAACTATGGACATAAAATGAAGTTTCCTCAGGACCATAAACTTCAAGCCAAGTAGAATATTATATTTTATTGTCACTCCTCAAAGTTTTATTAGTATATCTTCCCAGTTATAAACCGATTACTATTAATGTATTATTCTTCCAGCTAAAAATATTTAACTGCAAAAATATCTCATTTTCTTCTGTTTTATAGACATACTGGTATACATTTTATGTTTTGGTTACCACAGCAACCATAGTTCAAAATAGAGATTTTTTTTGGTTAAATTTGATTGTTTACTTTGTCCTTATACTAGAAAAAACAACATAAATGTGAATTTCCTTATCTGTATAAACCAATAGTTGTTAGCACGACCAGTGTAGACTAAATAAATATGTATTATTGAACTTTTTTTTTTGTCTTTTTTATCTATGTTTATAAAAATCACGATATGTCAATGATTTCTTTTTTTAATTCTTGCTTTATTGAAACTAGGAAAGCTTCACCCTTTTGAAACAACCATTAACTCAATTTCACCCAGTTACCCCCCTTTGGACCTAAAATCCCATGACATATTTAACTGAAATACCCATCATGATATGGAAAAGATGAAAATTTAGGCAATTTGTCATGATATGTACTGTCTAACAATGAGCGACATTAATGAATACTCCTTTCATTTGTTTTTATTCTTGTGCTCTATGGAGTGTATGTTGACTTGTCTGCCTTTCTTGTGATACATGTACCTAGGTTAATCATCATCCACAAACACTTCCATTTTCAATTTTAAATAACATATCTTTATAAGTATTTAAATGAATTTAAGGCATATATTTATGCAAAAGTAAGAAATTTTACTGTTTGTAGTTGCAATATCTACAAAAGAAAGAATTCCAACTAAAAGGACCTAACTGTTGTTTGGAATACCTCGGATATTGACTAAAAAGAGAGACAATTTCCATTTCACCAATGTACCCCATTGAGGAGAGTTTTGAAAATAGTCTTTATCTAAAGCATGAGTTTTTGCAGCTATTATGCACAAATTAACCCAACTAGGGGTTAGGTTTCGTTACTTGTATTTGTTAAAGCCCAGGCATGAATTCACCAGGAGGGCACTTGGGGTTCGAGCCCTCCACCCCCATCCAGTCCATACATAGGGCACTCGAACTTGACTAATGAAGTTAAGAAATGTCTGAGAAATTACACCAGTGAAGAAACACAGACATATAAACAGCTCTGATCACACCACGGGAATTCCTACTTTACACCAGCTTCTAAGAATTCAAAATCAAATGACTAGAAACACCAAGTAGGTAATTGCTTGGTGTGCTAATTTAATATTAGTGGTTAAAACGTAGAATTTAGGTCACACCAGGATAATGGTAAAATGCAAAGAATTTTCTGTTCGAGGACCCCCTACTCCTGTCACATACAGGAAGGAGGACACCCCCACTTGCACCCACCCACGGTGCCTCCTCCTCCCCCACCCCCATCCCTACCAGCATACCTTCTGGATCGATGGCTGTAGCCTATTTTAGACAAAATGTCTAATCCAATCTGATCCAAATGCTATTAAAGTCAGTCTTTTATATTTGGTGAATTTGTGTTAAGTCTGCTTCAATTAAGTTTTATGAGTCTTTAGTGTCAACAAAACAATTCATTCTAATTTATTTAACATGGACACAAAACAAATTACAAAACGTAAGTATGAGGTATGATACTCAGGGGCGTATCTAGAGGGGGGCCGAAGGGGCCGCGGCCCCCCCTATTTTTCGACGACCAACAAAAAAAAAGTGTTATTTTTTTAGTTTTTAACGCAAAGATTTTCAAAGGGCTATGCCTCTTAAGGCCCGTTTCCACTTGAGCTTTGTCACGCTGAATTCAGCTCTGAGATTCTTGAAGAATGCCTACAGGTCCACTATGGGTGAAGATAGGTTCAATGCTCTGGCCCTCCTCTACGCACACAAGGATATTCCACTTGACTATGGAAAAGTAATTGATATATATGCTCGGAAACATCCAAGACGGATGCTATTTGCCCATCCATTGTCGGATTAATTCGATATGTGACAGATTTTATTATCCATTGAACGTTGATGACTGGTGTTTCTTCACTTTATATATACATGTACTTCATAATACTCTCATATTCTTTAACTCGTGGTTTAGAATGACTGGCAATGTAAATATATCATTTCTATGCTCTATATGCCTAAAAATAGCAAATGATAGGAATATCCTTGCATTTATCTTTTTTTTACAGATAAAGTGATAGTTATTCACATTCAGGACGTTCATTTTACTATACACTGACAGTGTCTTGGTTATTGTAGTGTTCTTACGATGTCCAAGTCAGTGGATATTTTGCCCTTAAAAGTGAGCAAATAGATAAGGAAATTATGCCCCACAGATGCTTGGAAATCGCATTTCAGCGCATCTAGAATTCAAAATTTTCTGGGGGAGCTCCCTCCAGACCCCCCGCCGCGGATTTCGTGCCTGTGGCGCGATCAGCTCCGGCCTGCGGCCGAATGTTACTTCCTCGGCCCCCCCCTATTCTGAAATCCTGGATCCGCCCCTGATACTCCTGATGACCAGTCCTCTTTACAAACATTGGCTAACATAACATATGTAGTCTGATAAACCAATCACGTACAGATTCCATGTTTCATAAACATCAACTTATGCAGTCTAATAAGGTTCGATGTCTAATAACATCAACACACACAATCTGATTAGCCCATCAACACGTGTTTGATGTTTAAGAACATCAGCTTATGCAGTCTAATAAGCCCATCAACACGTACGGTTCGATGTTTAAAAACAACTACTCATGCAGTCTAATAAGCCCATCAACACGTACGGTTCGATGTTTAAAAACAACTACTCATGCAGTCTGATGAGCCCATCAACACATAAGGTTCGATGTTTAATAACATCAACACACACAGTCTGATGAGCCCATCAACACGTACGGTTCGATGTTTAAAAACAACTACTCATGCAGTCTGATAAGCCCATCAACACGTAAGGTTCGATGTTTAAAAACAACTACTCATGCAGTCTGATGAGCCCATCAACACGTACGGTTCGATGTTTAAAATCAGCTACTCATGCAGTCTGATAAGCCCATCAACACGTAAGGTTCGATGTTTAAAATCAACTACTCATGCAGTCTGATGAGCCCATCAACACATACGGTTCGATGTTTAAAATCAACTACTCATGCAGTCTGATAAGCCCATCAACATGTAAGGTTCGATGTTCAATAACATCAACTTATGCAGTCTAATTAACACGGACATACATGTGAACTTTCTCTGAGGCCAAAGTGGGGGATTTTCACTAGCATTAGTCACTGTGTTTTTCTTATAAACAAAGTGAAAGAAGGAAGTTTTCTGTTTCAAGGGAGGAAGATTTCTGAAACCATGTAAAATGCCTCTCATTTTCATATCATTTTTAACCTTAAAAGTCCAGAAGTTGGAGAGTTCACATGTATACAGTAACAAACAATGTTTAAAAATATCAACACATTGAGTTGAAAAGCCCATCAGCACTTTAGATTTTTAAAGGATTGTAAAACTGACCAAACATCAATAAACAATACAAATTTATCACAATGATCTGAAATAAAATCAAGAAAAGGTGAACAGCCTGTATTTCGGCTGTAAAAATGGACGATTCAGGGTGTAATTTTTGTTTAATACAATGAACTTTACTTACGGAATCACATCCGACATGAATCTGCTTTTGAGCCATCAGTAAGATAAACCAAATGTGATGCTGCACCTCTAATGGAAGAGTATCAAAATTAAGATTGAAAAGCCTCAAAGCTGAGGGCTGAGGGTTCGAATCCCGGAATGGGAACATATGGTCAACTTTTTTTTCTTTTTCCTTTTTGACTTTTGAATTATTTTTTTTTCTGCACCTCCCTACCAAATGAAGAATAAAATATGTGTAGTGTTGTTTGTTTTTTATTTTATAAATGAATTTCAGTTGAATGATTTGTGCTAAACTTGATTACAAATTTATTACCTGAAATATTCAAAGTCTCAAGTAATCAAAACCATATGGTGAAATTATAGAATATTTTGCAGCATCAACCATAATACTTTAAAAGAACAATTTGGGCAAAATAAATCGTTTGGCTATCAAGAGTTCGGTCATTTTTTTTAACAAAGTACAGTCAGCAGGACAAATGGGCAAATCAGCCCAAATTGTTGAGTTAATTAAACAATTAATTAAATATTTAGGATCGTTTGTCAAACCAATCAAGTAACATGTTTGTCTTATACTAGAATTTGTTTCCACATGATACTCAATTGCAAAAACACTTCTCCCTAAAGAGGATATAAAAAATATTAGGAGTTTACTTATTTCTAAGTAAATGAATTTCTTAAAATAAATTCAAAACCGGATGGAGAATTTTCTTAAAATTGTACATACACGTCAACATTAAAGTATACAACACATTTGTTGTGTTAATTTCCACATTCTGTTATATTGTCTATTTTGCTGGCTTTACCTTAAACCAAAGACTGTTCATATTTTAAACCAAAGATAATTCATATAAACCCATTTTGTTATTTGAATGTACCACAATTTAAATATGACCAGTCTCATAAAAATTGAATTGTTACTTCTGTGTTATAGCAATACATTTGAACCTATTTGATTAAAATAGTATAATCAAGCCAATCAGAAAAAATGATTGCATACACGTATCCATAAAACATATGATGGACCTTTGGAAACAGAACCTTAGAGAAATGGTCTATGTCTTTCAAAGGAAAAGGCATAAGTCTACATTATTTTGAAGCACTAACAGTATGCTAACCAACAGATGCGATCATTGAAAAAAAAATCAGACTCAGCAAGATAACTCCATCTTTCATCCATAATTCACAATTTCATTTAGGCATCTTTTGTTACAACTATCAAATTTATCAACGTTTTCTGTCTCTCTAATTCAACAACCTTTTCTTTCTGCTCCTTAGCCGGAATATGAGGGGCCTATCTATCTAGCTAACATTTTCTTAAGAAGTAGCTTCACTGTCAATATGTAATAGACTGATGACCAAATGATGCCAGATACTTGAACTAAAATTGTGATTTTCGCTTTAACAACAATTAAAGCAGAAATTGCTATGATGAAGAATTAGTTAAAGTTAAAAGCTTATCAGAGACACACATAGCCCATTACCACATGGTTTCGGGTCCTGGTCAGGGCTAAATCTCTCATATGGTGACAAGGGTTCTACTTAGACATTTGTTTGCAGTCTTCCTCAACAAAGTTTGCTGGACATCGCAAATATAACATTTTTAAGGGCAATGTAGTAAATACAGCAAACTGCAAATGCTGTTTAATGTTTGCTAACCTTTATATTGACTGCCAAATACAAACTGATAAGGCAAAGGCAAAATAATGTGAACTATTCTCTATTATGTTCCAAATCATATCTTTAGCTAACCCGGTTTGCTGTTATAAATACCAGTAGCCACAAAAAGGAAATGGTTAAAAAGCAAACAGCATTAGGAATGTTTGAATAGCAAAACATAGCAATGAAATTTACCATACATGTGTACATTCCTTTCGACGTTATTTGTTACTCAAAGTGACGGTTACCGCTTTGAAAACAGCCTGATACACCATCCTTATTCTTTTCTCTTTTTTTTTCACATCTTCCGGCAGATATATGAACATAACATATAACAATTTAAACAAACATACAAACAGGCAACTGGTCCAAGTGAAGTCAAAAGAAACATACACAATTGTAGAAGAGTAAGCATATAGTGCAGCATGGGGAAGCCTATTCATTGCCAACGGAAAATAATAATAATAGTAGTTACAAATACAATTTATAAATATGTCAAGAAATATGCCCAAATATTGACAATAACAAAGTCCAAACTCTACGACAAAAATAAAGTGTTGGTTAGGCCTCATTTCGGAATTGTATTGTCTTGAGATCAGCGAAAATTCAAGCGGCAATTGTTTGTGAGAATAATACTTTCACACTTATACGTTTAGTCATTTCCTTCGCTGTCAGCATTAGACCTGGACTGTAATTTTATTTACAGTGATCTCTGAAGTCCGATAGTCTCTTTCAATGTAAAAACTATGCTGCTCACATGGCGTAGTTCATGTTCTAGTTATTGCAACGGCAATATATAATTCATAAAGAATCCCGATTATTACAACATCAGAGATAAATTGGACGAACATGTATAGTCATATGTTTAATATCAGCATATATCTTCAACCAATCTATCGTTGAGGTTGAATGTTTCAACGATTCATGTTTTCAAGTTAAGTGAGTGCTCTGTGGTAAGGTTAAGTGAGCGGAAACGGTTTTTTAGAGTGGAATCGATGCGCATCTGGCATCAAGTGATTAAGAGTTATTTTTTGTAGAAACCTTTTGTGAATATTGGGCCATTAATGTGGTCTCTAACATGTTCATAGGTTTTTTTTTCTTAGATTTGACAGTGACCTACTTTTTAACCCGACGTGACGAAGTAACTGACTCATCCAAGATTTCTGACATTCTGGCTAATTTTGGTAAAAATACGGTCATTACTGTGACCTCTAGCATGTTCACAAGGTTTTTCTATGATTTTACCTAGTGACACTCTTTTTGACCCCATGTGACCCAGTAACAAGCTCATCCAAGTTTTCATGCAGGCAAACATTCTGGCCAAGTCGTCGTCGAATGGTTTTGTTTAGCTTCGCCTTTCACCAATAAGCATTTTGCACTTGATTTTTAATGTTTTGTTGTCGCGGCGGGGTGTCATTGTAATCTTTTAGCTTTGCTATTGTTTTCTGAAAATATTATCATTATGAGAGAGTTTACACATTATTTCTATTCATAACATTCTGTGAGATTAATTTAACTAATCTAATTTAAATATTATATCACATTATATTTGTTTATCATGGATATGTAAATATTGCTACTTACTAAAATCGTCTTGCCCAGTTAAAGTAAGATTGGGCCATAAATGTGGCTTCTAAAGGGTTAATCTAAAATTTGACCTAGTGACATAGACCAAACAAAAACAAGTTAAAAACTCATCCAAGAGTTCTTGCGAACAAGAATTCTGACCAGGTTTAGTGGAAATGTGCCATAAATGTGGCCTCTAGCAGGTTCGTCGTGTTTTTCTTAAATTTGACCTAGTGTAGCATGTTCATCGTATTTTTCTAAGATTTGACCTAGTAAACTACTTTTTGACACCCACGTGACCCAGTTACAAGCATTCCGGAAAAGTTTAGTAAATAGTGGGCTATAACTGAGGCCTCTAGCACGTTCAGAAGGGTTTTCTATGATTTTACCTTGTGACCTACTGTTTGATCCCACGTGACACAGTAACAAGCATAAAAAACATAAAATGCAACCCATTGGATTCTAACCTTGAACATGAAAAACAAGCACCCACAGAGGCGTGCCTAGGCGACCTTTGAGTATAAGCACTATTCCTGGGAAAGGGGGGGGGGTCAGGGGCATTCCTCCGTCCCCGGATTTTTTTCCTTAGAACGCCGTAGATGCTTTCTAGGGAGAAACCTCTGTCACAGTACATCGAGCAGGAAGGGGCAGAAATACGTCAGGTAGGATTGCAGAAGTATTTGTAGAAATTGGAAAAGGGTTAAAGAACTCTAATTTAAAAAATGAAACAGTTAACAACAAGTGCCAAACACAGGTTATGTACGATTTTTATCTGCTTTTTGACGTTTTTATTTTTTCAATTTTTGGAAGCATCTGTACGCACGTGCGTAAGTGCGTAAGCCCAGGCACGCCCCTGACCCAGTGCTGTTCATAAATTGGGTTCGATTTTGTCTATGGCAGTCTAAATGCATTGACCTTTTTTATTTAAAAATGACCAAGAGGCTGCTTTCTCTGTTTTCTATATTGCTTTGAATTGTAAAATATATTTTCCTTGTTTTGTCGTTTAGAATAAAATCTTTTTAGTCAAATTACAAATATATTAACTGCATACATTTGAAAATAAGTGCGTCATTTAATGCGTTAGATATATATCGTTCCTCGCCCAAACCTTTTCACCGTATGAAGCTTGTGACTTTGAATGAGTAAAACTTTTACCGCCATATGACATTAAATTCAGTTCTCCGTTACTACAATTAGACTTACAATGGGAAAAAAGTGTGTGTTACAAAAGCAGCTTTTCACGTCCGTCAAAAATCCTTTCACCAAAATAGTATATATTGGGATGCTTGGAGTAAATAAATGCAAAAATTGGCCTATTGGCAGCAGAAGAAGCTTCAGATTTTTATTTTCTCAAATTAAAAAGCCTGTTGTATATGTAGTCCATTCTGAGCTTCCTATTGGTTTATAATGGGGGAAAGGGCTTGCGTAAATACACTTCTATCGCAGGCTAGGCTCGATCTATCGCAAAACAGAAATTTTTTCCTGTACCGCTGGGGTCTGTCCTTCGTTTTAATACTAAGTTTTCGCATGCCCATCATGTATTATTTGAGCAATGGCGAAAAAGCAAACTTTGGCAAACGCGACTTTTCTCCCATAGACTTATAGTAGGAAAAAATATATGTGGTACAAAAGCATCTTTTCACATCCGGAAAAAGTCCTTCCATCAAAATAGTGTATGCTAGGTTGCATGAAGGAAATAAATGCCAAAAAATGGGCTAGTGGCAACAGTAGAGGCTTCAATCTTATTTTTTTCAAATTAAAAAAGCCTGTCATATATATTTCATCAAATACACGTAAACCTTCTGCAAAAAGTGTAACTTAAGTCTAAGAAAAGACGATTTTGAACAAATTATCTAAATTGTAAGACAGTAGAAATCGTGAAATAACTCGTTCTACATGCCCATTCTTTCTAAAACTATAAATAAGCGTTATTGTGATTCTGCTAAAAATAGACACCGACGTCCGAGCGGATTACCCGAATTATTCTATAAAGTAAGCGGTCATGTAGTTTAATTAGTTTAAAAAGTGCAAACTGTGCAGCGTGCCTCTGATAGGAAAACTATTTTAATGACGAGTGATTTGTTACGCTTCAAAAACTTTACATAGTAGGGCGTCAGTAATCAGCATTTTGCCAGATCTTTACAGGTATTATTAATAAATTTGGTTTTGTGAGAAAGAAAAGAAAACTGGTCAAAACTGTTGGATATCACCTTTAATTAAAACAACCCAATTGAACCTCTTTTGTCCTGTAATGAAACAATGAAAACTATGAAATTACAAGTTAAAACTTTGTCAATAAAAATATGACCATATTATGGGTAAACATTAAGTCCAATACCAATATAAGCGCGCTAGTAACGTTGTTTTTTTTTCATTGAAGTTATTTTCACACATTTTGAGCTCTTTTTATGATAATTGCATTCAGTATTAACAAGTAATTTGAATTGTCAATTGAAAGTCGAATAAAATAAAAATATCGCTTTGCTGTAAAAATTAAAATCAAAATCTTCTGCAACTAAGGTCAAGGTCACTCTTAAAGTTGGTATTTGACAGTTTGAACCCAAAATATATCCATTTAATATCTTAATAAACTATTGTTACCTGAACAGATGTCGCAAAATGATGTTTATTGATGCCATACATCTGTCTGAATAGTGTACCATAACGCCACAATAGTCGTTGCAAACATGTATTTCCTATCTAAGCACGCTGTACAGTTAGCTATTTATAAACCATGACAACAACGCGATCACTTATGTTTAACTCATCCACGTCGTTCGCTGTGATGTCGATATATTTTAGCAGAAAACCCAGTCGGTCTTATATATAGATTTGAATAGAATGCATATTTTAAGTCTTGATTAACGAGTTTTTACTGCCACAAAACTGAGCTACTTTTAAAATAGTCAAAGCTTAGACTAAAGTATGATGTTTTTCTACAGAAAAGATGCATAAATACCCTAAACAGGTGTCAGATATTGTTACATATATCAGATATAGGCAAGCTGTCGAAGACCACATTTAATACCATACAAATTATTCATACAAATATTTGATCTTTCATGCTCTTGCACAGATTGGCACCGCCTGTTGACGGCAGGATTATATAAGAACTGTCCAGTGGATTGACTTGATTTATATTATTGTAGCTAAATAACTAAAATATTCCTAACCATTCTAGCTTCTGGTGCATTGTAATACAACAACATGTAGTAACCGTGTTATGAGCCTGTAATCTGACAATAGAACCACACCCAAATGTTTTCGTTATCTGTGTTATAAGCAGTATGTAAATAAAATAAATATGTATTTATATGGCCATATATAACATACAGTGAAAATGATAGCATCATTTAGATGTGTACATAATATGATTGTAACAACATGTCAATGCTATGTTTATATAATCATAAAGCAGCCATAATTGATAAGAGCTGTTTCTCTCATGCTAATTGCTTTCGTATGATGTTTTTCTTAAATTTACGGCAGCGTATTTCTTAAATTGTACTACGCTTGTCATCTCAGGAAATAAGTACACTTCAAGACTCGCCTGCTCATAATAAATAAAAATAAACAAAAAAAAAGTAAGACATGTCAAAGCTTTGTTTATTTTTAAAACTAGAAATTGATCCATTTTCCACTCAAACAGAAATGCTTTAACTTTTAAACTCATTATGACCGGTTGAAAGGTTAATATCTTTTTTCACTGCGAACGACAAATAGCGATAAGATAGAACTCCGTTGAACATGTTTAATTTTGCACTGTAAAAGACAAAAAAAACATGTTGGCAGCGGTGGGATTCGAACCCACGCCTCCGAAGAGACTGGTGCCTTAAACCAGCGCCTTAGACCGCTCGGCCACGCTACCTTATATTTCAACGCAGTTTTTGACATTTACCTGTACTCTGTTGTAAATGGTTTTTATCGTGACTGCAGGGTGTTATCAGTTGAGAGGGAGTGTATCATGGCTGTGTCTATGTTTATATCTAGAGGCGGCTTGCTGATCTTACACACGATAACAGTTACTGTTTCTTTTTCCATCTATAATTACTGCATATTACATCTTCGCCGGGGTATTGCAGACTCAGGCTACAAGGAAACACTGTTGCATCGTATAAAGTATGTTATTAAAAATACTGTTACATCAAATAAATAATTAAAACCACTCAGTTAACTTAATAAAGAATAATAAAAAAACTAGCCTATTGCATCGCATAAAATATGTTAATAAAACAACCATGTTGCACAGCATAAAGTATGTAAATAAAAGCGCTCTATTGGATTTAAAAAAAAATGTTTTTTTTAATAAAGCCACTCTGATGCATTGCATAAAATATGTTAATAAAACCACTCTGTTGCATTGCATAAAGTATTTTTATTAAACAGCTCTGCTTCAATGCATATTTGTTAAACAACCAATTGCATTGCATAAAACATATTATGGAAATCATCCTATTGCATTGCATAAAGTATGTCATGAAAAGCACTCTATTGCATTGCAATTTATTAGCAAATATATCAATATACAAATAAAATGATGAGCAATCTTCGATAAACTAGTGAAATGTAAATATAAAAACAAAGCGTTTTTGCTTTTGTTTTTTTCTAACAAAAAATCTCATTGTCGTTAAACTCCAATGTATTCGGCGCCGTATGATCTATCAAGTGTCGGTGTGCCGTAAAACCCAAAATACAAATACAAGAAATCTCGTGCGGTTTAAAAATAAATTTTCATTTCAGCCATTGAGTGTTTCCATTGCTACACAAGACGGTAAACGGGTATGCTGTTTAAACTGTACACCGCTTTACAATTTGTTCTTTTTAAAAGCCTGCCTTTGCTATTACCCAGTTTCTAGGCCCTGCAATACGATTTAAATTTCTTCTATGCCTGTCTTTATTCATATGATTTGTGTAGGTCTATCTACAGGTCCAAATATTCTATTCTTCGATTCTTGGCCCGGAAAGTATTTTTTTGTCCATTTCTAGACTCGGTTAGACTAAATTATTGTTTCGCTGCCCTTGTACACTGTTTTACCGTTTATTGCCCGGTTACACTGTTCTACCGTATTGTGTACGGCAACACTGTTTTACCGTTTATTGCCCGGTTACACTGTTTTACCGTATGGTGTCCGGCAACACTGTTTTACCGTTTATTGTGCGGCTACACTGTTTTGCCGTAACATGGTCCTGCTACATCATTATATTGTTCTGTGTTCGTGTAGATACATGGTAATTTCACCGTTTCTACTTGTTTATATTTTATGCCCGGTTACACTATTATACTGTTTCTATGCCCGGTTACACAATTTACCGTTTAGGCCTGGTAACAGTATTTTACCGTTTCCAGGCCCGGTTACACTATTTTACCGTTTCTAAACACGGCTACGTTGTTTTCCCGTTTCTATACCATGCTTTAAATGTAACACATTACCTGTTCTAAGTCCGGTTGGACAGCGGAGGCTGTGCTTCCCATTGTCATCACCACACTGACCATTGAGGAGCCAAACGCCGTCCTGATGTCACAGTAGGTTTAGTTAATAGAAATATATGCCATAGTGCGAAGGTGGCACAGATCTGCTATAAATAGTGATTTTGTACAAAAAGCAAATGTGGCTGAATCTTTGTTTCTACTTTTGCTCTATATTATTTAATGTGTTGGTCTATTCTATAAAATACTAGCAAAGCGGTCCTCTGACCCTTTTTGAGCCTCTACCACAATGTGTAGCGGACAAACGATAGTGTATGCAGTTTTAATTACTAGAATTGTGTTTGCCTTCGTCCTTGCACTACCAAATTATTATTATCTGACTATCATCACCCACTTTTGTATTGGACCACCATAGACTTTATGCATGTTTAAGACATTTTTGAACCTAGAAAATTATCATTTTTTATCTATCCACTTTAGCCCAATGCCGCTTTGGTCTGTATGGAACTATATCACAACGTATGGAGGAGCACCAACAAAATAACGTTGGGTAGGGGAAATAGCAGCAAGGCAATATCCGGCTTCACCGGAAGTTACAAGTATTTTCTTAAGAAGTTACGTCAAATGCTTCTAGAAGACGTGTTCCATCTGGTAGAAGAACCACAGCTCCAGCATCGGCTTAAGGTACCGAAGAATCCCGGATGCATATCCAGGCGGAACAATTCTTACATCGTACTAATGGTAGTGGTGTAACTCCATTTTTTGCTTACACTAATCTAGTAAGAAATAAGGATAGTTCCACGACTGATCGGCCCGGTGTCAAGATAATTTGTCTTGAAGTTGTAGCATGCAATAAAGGCGGAACTATACCTGCTTTTAGTGATCACACCTAAAACTAAGGAAATACACGATAGTTTGTCATTCATTAAATTTATCCTTACGGATACTTGTATTATATTTAGAGAGACTGCACGTGCTTGCATCAGAAGTGCATGTACACAATTACAACAATTATTACTGAAGGAGCGCTCGTGGTAAGGAAGGTAAGGACGCCGACTTGGAGTTCCTTGGGATCCATAAAGGTCATATCCTACAGTTTACCTGCATCAAATAAATAAAAAAAATCAATACTCCTGTTTGAGGAAATTTGTGCATAAATTGAGCAAACACTCGTGATTTAGTCCAAATAAAGACGAGTTTGAACCCTATCTCGTTTGTTGCACAGTAAATTCTCTTTCAGTTTCTTTCACGTCTTTAAATAAGACGATGGGGACTTTTGCTAAAAGTAGATACCTACGTCAGAGCGAATTACTCGGATGATGATATAACGTAATCTCAAAGTAAGTGGTCACATGGTTTTCCTTAGTTTAAAAAATAGCTAATGTTCAATTAGGTTTATGTAGGAAATGCTTGTTTATTATGACAAGCGGGGTATTAACCTTTTTAACATAGAAATAGGACATTAAAAACATCATTTAATGTAAACCTTTTAATGTTAAAAATACAAATTATATGGTTGTTTGTGTGGAAAGAAACTTGACCAAACTGTCAAATACCACCCTTTACACATCGGCGCAAAGATTCCAGTCATGGTGAGATCGAAAATTTGCAAGCAAAATGGTATTCTAGCTGAACTGAGGTGCGCTGGAGGTTCTACTCAGACTTTTGTTTTGGTCTTTCCGCCAATAAAAATTGCTTGACATCGATGAATATAATGAATATAATTATGATGCTGGAAACCCTTAAAGGCATTGGAAATCGAAATGTGGTTTTATGAGGCTTTACACTGTCATTACAATGGGAGGTTAATGGGTTGTGAGGAGGGATTAAGGGTGGGGTGGCGGGTTCAATCCGTCTGGACACAGCCTCGGGCTGCAGTGGTATCAGGAAAGAGGGTTAAGATCGTTACTGACCAATGGCAGTGCAGTTCATGTGCATCAAGTGTGACTAATTTCTAATTGTTTACGACCTTTTTTTTCCGTCTGCCAGATCTGTATAATAAACTTCTTTAATGTCCAGATGTGAATTCACAGCATGATGTTATCTTTGGACAGGGGTAGGTACTCCGAAAAAGGCCATTTTCAATGTCTTTAAAGCACAAATAAAACAGGTTACTAACATTGACAATAGAAACAACGACTTTTCCGGATGGCGATGGTGGTCCGGTGGTTTCTGTTAATCCTTTGCATTAGAGATGTTGTGGTTCCACTTTCGGCACTTTAGTTAACAAGTCTTTAAGTCATGCTTGGGCAACATGACGGGGTCAGGATAAAATACGAAAAAAGTTTAGTTTAGTTTAGCAATATTGCCCATGTGCATACAATAAGAAATATAAACATGAATATGTCAAAACAATATAAACGAAAAACAACTATAAATGCATTCACATTTCCGGTAATGGTGTCCTCCTGTGGAGAAAATTGGATACATTTAAGCATTGAATATTTATGAAAATCAGTTAAGTAAGTCAGTAAGGTAAAAATGATGAATACATGAAAAATGTTATGTCATAGATTAACATAATCATTTACGTATGTTAGCTTATGTAAGCTGTAGTAAACACTTAATGACACTACTAAAATATAACAAACTTTTGGATTATGCGAATATTGTTTGTGCTTACCCTTAAAAAACTGGTTATGGTGATGAAGAGATGTTGTACCTATGAACAGACTGGAATGTTTTCTCAAACACACTGATTACTCTATGGAATTTTCTAGGCTCTACCATTGTACATGAAAACAATAAGTAAAATGTCATAGTCACTGATAAGACAGTTTAAGGCAGACATCTTTGAGGGTCAGAAGCTAATGCAGGCCGAAAACGGGAAATATGTGCTGTATTAAACTCACCACTGTGTTTTTATTTTTCAGTCTATTTTACTGAATTTTATATCAAATTTAACAGCTTTTATGAAGTATTTTATATCTCAAAACAATATGTCGATAGTTTAAAAGGTACAAAAAATACAACCCAAACACATACGCTGCTCATTTTGTTTAAGGATGAGCCAATAATTTTATTTAGTTCTGAGTATTAATTCTATGTGGATTTATCAATTTTAAAAATATTGTATTTTCAAAATATGAATTTCAAGAGCTTAACAATGGTATATAGCTTTAAATGTTTGGAACAAAAAAAAAGAAATTACTAGAAAATAAAAATCCCTTAAAGTTGCCATCAAAGATGGCTGCCAAGATCTTCATGGATGTGGAAACTATCTAAAAACTGTTGTATAAATGTTATTGTATGTGTTTTCCGATTACTTCAACCATATTTGGCTTAAATGGGAGAAAAATAATTTAATTAGGTAAAATATTTCACAAAAAGTTACACTAGAAGCTAACGTGTATAGTATATGCTTAAAAATCAAAATGGCAGTTTAGAAACCTAATACATGAATAAAAACACTTAACAAGCAATTTTATACCCAAACGTTTAACCATTCGTTCAAAAAGGCGTTTTACCATTCGTTCGTCAAAAAGGCGTTTAACCATTCGTTCGTCATAAAGGCGTTTAACCATTCCTTCGTCAAAAAGGCGTTTAATCATCCGTTCGTCAAAAAGGCGTTTAATCATCCCTTCGTCAAAAAGGCGTTTAATCATATGTTCGTCAAAAAGGCGTTTAACCATACCTTCGTCATAAAGACGTTTAACCATACGTTCGTCATAAAGACGTTTAACCATTCGTTCGTCATAAAGACGTTTAACCATTCGTTCGTCATAAAGACGTTTAACCATTCGTTCGTCAAAAAGGCTTTTAACCATACGTTCGTCATAAAGACGTTTAACCATTCGTTCGTCAAAAAGGCGTTTAATCATCCGATCGTCGAAAAGGCATTTATTCATTCTTTAGCCAAAAGGCGTTTAGTCGATCATTCACCAAGAACGGCGTTTAATCATTCACCAACAAATTAATAGAATCCCTATTACCGTCTCCTTTTCTCTTTCTACCTTTCTCTCTATTTTCTATTTATCTCTTCATATATTTTTCTGAATCTTGAATCATCTCTCCGTTATATACTTCCATTATTCTTCATCCTCTAATTCATTCTACACCAGAAACCTTTCTCTCTCAGTGTCTCTTTCTCTTTCTATCTGTCTCTTTTTGTCTTTCTGTCTCTCTGTGTCTCCCTCACTCTCTGTCTCTCTGTCTCTTTTTGTCTTTCGGTCTCTCTCTGTGTCTCCCTCACTCTCTGTCTCTCTGTCTCTTTTTGTCTTTCTGTCTCATACTGTTTCTTTCACTCACACTCTGTGCCTCCATGTCTTTCCCCCTCTCTCACACTCTTTATCTCTGTCTGTCTCTCCATTTCTCACACACTCTCTGATGGTCTGTTTGTCTGTCTGTCTGTATATGTGTCTGTCTCTCTCTGTCTTTCTTTCTCTATATCATTTTATTGATGCGATCTACAATTTCACATTTACCGCCTGTTGTTATAGTTATAACCCTTATAACATGACGTCGTTGTCACGTGTATTAATACCCTTTGACATTGAACTTGCTTTGACATTAAACTTGCTTATCTCTATGTGCCGAATCCAGCCTTAAATTGTGCCATGTATGTTTATTCTACAATTGGCACACATGCTCTACTCGCAATATGAATAGTAAGTACATTCACTGACTATTTCTTAAAAGATAATTATATTTCTTTACTTTCACATATAATACATAATATTGTTAACTCACGCCTCAATCTGATAATCTGTTTGTAAGTGTACAACAACAGCCACATGAAAGGGTTATACAAAATTAAGATTAGTATATACATGTACAGGTTATTTTTATTGCTTACACAACGGTCTTCATTTTATTTTTATTTATTTATTTGTTTGTTTGTGTATTTTGCTTATAAAGGTCAAATCCTCTGTTTTTGGTTGAATCTACATATATAATTACACGACAATGACGTAAAATGACTTGTTTATTAAATAACATACATGATAGGTACTTAATATACGTTTAAAAGGTTAAGTAACGCGTATATGTAACATATGCAAATGAGCTAATAAACCATCTGTATGCAAATAAATTAATTAACCATCTATATTCAAATGAGTTAACTAACCATCTATATGCAAATAAATTGATTAACCATCTATATGAAAAAGAGTTAATTAACCATCTATATGCAAATAAGTTAATTGACCATCTATATGCAAAAAAGCTAATTTACCATCTTTATGCAAATAAGTTAATTAACCATCTTTATGCAAATAAGTTAATTAACCATCTATATGCAAATAAGTTAAATTACCATCTATATGCATATAAGTTAAATTACCATCTATATGCAAATAAATTGATTAACCATCTATATGAAAAAAAGTTAATTAACCATCTATATGCAAATAAGTTAAATTACCATCTATATGCAAAAAAGTTAATTTACCATCTTTATGCAAATAAGTTAATTAACCATCTTTATGCAAATAAGTTAATTAACCATCTATATGCAAATAAGTTAAATTACCATCTATATGCATATAAGTTAATTAACCATTCATTGTTTTTAATGATAGTCTTAAAATGAATATTAAGCAAGAAATGGTTAATTTGCGTATTTGCACAAATAGTAGCTTAAATAGTAATGCATATGGAAGTTTTAATTTCTAAGCATGTATGTTTATAAAAAGTCGATGTTAGACATGAATACATGAAAGGACGTATACTAACTTTGTTTCATAAACATTTTGTCGATATATTTAAAAAATGTTAGAAAACATTTGCATAAAACATCACTTTAACTTATAAGTCATTTTGTACTTAACGTGTTGGATGATTATAAATTATTATTGTATATGTCCTTATTTGGATCTGAGAGCAGCAACTAAGAACTAACAGATCTATCCCGATTTTCTAATTCCAGATGAGCCTTACTGCCTGTCCTTTATCATATATCTCCTATATCTATGGGCTTCTACACTAGTTGGTAAGTGCTTGGTCACATATTGCAACAACATGCCGCATTTTGTATGGTATTTCGTGTAACGTGACGTAAACGTAAACAGTAATAGTATGTTGTATCGAATCGTACACCGTATTGCAGCGTAACGTGTAGATTTTCTAACGTAATGCATATCGTGTATGGTATCGTACCGTAACGTGTGTGGTATCGTGTAAATCATATACATGGTATCGTACATCGAACGTACCGTTACGGTTCCAGAACTGTGTTCATGCCCTTGATTTTGTATTTTTAATCATCAACTATTCCAGATCGTTTTATTGAAAGTTTTCATTCTCTTTACATTATCATCTTCATCTATGCTTTCATTTAGATTCAAATTACACTGACGTTTGTTGAATAGTAATATGCTTTCGCATTGTTGTCAAAGGTCTCTGTTTAAAAAGATATATATCTTTTTGTTTATGTATATATATGTATATGACGTATGAGTTAAAATATATTTTTCTTCTTCTTCTTTTTCTTCTTCTTCTTCTTCTTCTTCTTCTTATTATTATTATTATTATTATTAGCAGATAGAAACGCACGTGTATTAAGGTATGTATGCACGGTACCTGCACAGCACAAAAATATGTTCTGCTCTCTTAAATCATTCTCTACTGTAACTTATTTTTACGTTGTATTTAACTTCAAACACCTTTCCTACTTCCAGGAGGGACTAAATGCTATAGCTGCCAGGGACTGTCTTCCCCTGACAAGTGTAACACCATAGCTACATGCCCACCTGGTCAGGTAAACCTTGTTGTAGGATGTTGTTGTTTTAGCTTATTTTGTATATATGTAATATATGTATTATTCGGGCATTTCAGAGATATGCAGGGAAATGTGGGCGGGGATCCGCTCAGATTGACAAAAAATGTGAACAGAAAACACATCATACAATGTAGTAGAAAGAACACGTGTTAATCCATATAAAAGGACATTATTTTAAAATAAGATATTAAACGAACATTAAATATTAAGGCAAAATTGTTTAGCATTGAGTATGTGACATATTTGTGACATATTTTATTCTGTTTTCATCAAAATGTTTTGTGTTTTTTTTTAAATTTGAAGTGATGCTTAAGATTTGTATATACATCTACATTGATAAAACAAAACAAACTATTTTCTCAAAAGTAAGTGGTCACGTGGTTTTCTAAGTTTAACAATAGCTATCTCTGCAGCGTGGCTCGGATAAGAAATACCTGTTTGCAATAACGAGAGCTGATTTATGCTTGACAGTTCAAAGAGATTTAGGACATCAATCAACAGCATTTTGAAGGATCTTTCCAGCTAACAATTACCTATTTGGTTATTTGAGAAAAGAAATGTTAGTCCATACTGTCGGATACCCACCTTTATGATTCAAATAATAGCAAGGGAGATCACTGAGATTGTTGTGTGTTTCAGAAATGTTTTACTCAGAAGCTCTTACATTCCAATGGGATGTTCATTTGGAATATGGGGTGCAAAAATACATCTGTGAGTATAAGTACATGAGCTTCTTACTCTAGTATAACCACCGAACCATTAAGCCTTAGTTTTTTATGTTTGTCTTCCCACCAAAAATCCTTCTCTTATCTGTAGATCCCGCTCACTAAGGCAGATATAGCTTTACTTTCACTCTGACAAACATGCATGCATGCCATGAACAGCTGGATTGATGCCGCACAGTCACATTTTCCTGACATCGAAGAGACCGATGCACCATTATTTGTTTTGTTGAGCGAAAGCAATGAAACTATGTCACTATACCCTTACGACTTTCGTAGATCGTGGTCTGGGTTCGAACCTTACCAAGACAGATAAGGACTAATGATGACTTGATGTCGATTCATTATGAATAATAGTTGGAGTATAGATTTTCAACCCTCTGTCCCTACCAAAGCCAACACTCATTAATGCTATGTCTTATGCACAAGCCAACGAATGGGCCAAATTTATTATAAGAAGTTAAAAATGCCAAATTATTGAAATAGTGTATATATGACATTTGTACAGACGATGAAATTTGACATGTGATGTTGTTTTCTTAAGCCTTGTCATATTTATGAAAAGTTGGTTAGTTACTGATAATTATTTGGCTTTTCTAAATGATGAATAATCAAGTGTACTCTCTTGGCCAGAGATGCGTAGATGTGAATGAAGATGGGACCAAGAGACGCAGGGCAATTATTCAACATTTAGACGCCATTGTTGACTGTGACACGTGCTGCAATACTGACTACTGCAACCTGGAACAATGTGGATACAAACAGGGTAACTTGTTTAGGCAACAGTTCTTTTCTGTGTTCTTTGGTTTATTGTCTTACCAACACTCGAGTTATCGTGAAGCAGAAAGGGTACTGCCTTGACTACAATTACATTATCCCGACAATCGGCTGGCCAGATTTGGAGCTACCCTGATATTAACATGGGTGTTACGGGGTTAGCTGTATAAAACACAAACAGAAGAATGCAGAACCATTTTAAGTGCACGTGCTACTAATAGCGGGTATATACCTATATACGTTGTGCCTCTGCCAATGTTTGAAATATAAAAATAAGATTTTGATAGCGATAAAAATACGGACAATACAAAGCCTTTAGCTTTGACTGTAGTAGGCTGTTCCAGTAAAAGAGGACGAGACCTCTGTTAGATTCTGTTTCATCTAAACTATTATCGTAGTTAACAAGTAAACACTTTGCGCACCGCAATGGTACCTTTACCCCTGTAAGGGGCTCTGCAGCAAAAAGTGCACATCCTGATCAGACAGCTCCCAAGGGGAACTTATTCATATGGATCTGAACTGGTTGCATGAGCCTGGACAATTCGTAACCATTTTTAGCAGGCTAAGAATGGCGCAGATTTTATGTTAATGGGGTACATGTATCTAGAATGCATTACATAAATAGACAGTCATTGTCTTGTTGTTGCTTTGTTGTAGCATTTCTTGTCCGCTCTGTCCGGAAACTTATACACCTTTGTTCATGTTTACAAAACCCATATGGAAGTCTTTTTTAAATAAATATTTGTAGTTTAAGAGAGAAAATACCTTAGATTATTTATAAACATGAACCCCTTAGTTCTGTTCTGCTGTATCCAGAGTTGTATTGTTCCGAGGGACGGCGCTGTTACGACTGCTCTGGTGTATCCGATCCTTCCCACTGCACCACAGTCATTGATTGTCTGACAGATCAAGTGAGTTGAAATCTTAAAGGTGATATTCGACAGTTAGCCTGTATTAAATACAATTAACCAACATTACCCCTGTTTGGAGAAAATTTGGCATAATCAGTAATCACATCACGAAGGTCGGAAGGCTGGGCAATTAATTACATGGGAAAAAATATAACTTTTTGATGAAATTATATTTACTATAATATAATTATACATAAAACAAAAAGATATCGGACATTTAAAAACGTATAAAATCGGCAAAAATTGCGAATACAACAATAAATTGTGTGTTTTTTCTTTGAAGAAACGATAAAAGAACTAAAGAATAAATATTGTTATTTTTTCTCTACAATTTTGCTTGACATTATTTTGTGTTACTTGGTTCGTTTGATAACGTCCTCTGGTCAATATCACTGTTTCGGAGTCAGTATCACCCGATATTGACCAACGATTGACCAATCAAAACGCCTGAAATTTTCAGGGTATAAATATTTATGGCTAATTGTTATTGTTTAAGAAGAGCATTTTACCTGACATCGACAATGTGATTCGAAAGTTCGCACAATTCTATGAATTCACTATTATGTCACGCTCGATCTGTACGTGTCTTGTGGTGCTTTTTTACCCCACGGTCATATTTTTAATTTTTATGTTATTTTTAGCAAAAAAATGTTTGAACGACCGCTTTCTGATATCTTTGTTATCTTCTATAGAGTTTACAATTCCTGCTTATATACTGAGAAAAAAATAATATACATGATTCTGAAAGACCTATCTACTAAACACGTCGGGACTGCACAAACAATTTTACCTTTGTGAAGGGCACATTGCACATATTTTAATATCTTCACCTGGGTTTTAAAAATGTTAATATTGTCACAAAGTGGTCAGCATAGCACCTAATATTTATATTTTTTTTCTACAGACATGCATGATGAGAAAACAGACAGATTGGATAACGGGGGTCCACACGTACAATATGGCATGTGCCCATAAACAGGTATGGGGACTTCTTTTTATAAGCCGTTACTAGGTTACGTCCCTCACCAAATCACGCGTTACGTAGTGCATTTATATATAGTTTCTACTTCCGGCGACGTCATTTGCAGCTTATTATGCCGGCTAAACAGATACACTTATTACTGAGGCATTTGCTTCTCTAGTTTCAACACGAAGATAACAAATATGGTACATTACTTAAGTGATGACATGAGCAAGCATCTTTGGACAGATTTAATATTTTTATTATGTAACGTTAATTTCCATAAATTTAATAAAATAGATGAACTTTAAAGTGTACGTAGGCTGTTTTTTTTTCTTCTATAAAATGTCGCTTGTTGAAATTCGTATCACATTTTAGTGTGTATTTTTTTTCGATTGTTACTTGCTTTAGGAATAGAAGTAGGTGCCAATAGCTCTCCAACTACCCTATCCCTTTGTCCATAGTTCTGGTTACCGATTCATATAATGGCTCCCAAATGTTTCTATGCAGAGGTTTTGGTTTGATTGTTTAGAAGATATCTAACTCAACATGCAATTTGTACATTAGAAATTATTGAATTTTAATTACCGGCTTCAGTTTAGACTGCTGAACTTTCCACATTGCCACAAAAGGACAAAACATTTCCTCGAAAAGAGATTTTTAAGTCATAGTACTTTTGTACCTTTAGTAATAATGTATTACCATTTCTGCATTTAATCGCAATCATATCTTTGTCAGCCCTGTAGTCCTAAACGTTATTCCCTAAAACATAAGACCTTTCATAAAGTTTACAAAAACAAAGTAATATAAAGTTCTGACGAAGCCCAAGAATGATTAAAGTATTGAGACAACATTCATGCAGTTGGTATTATTATGTTCTTTTTTTCCTCTTAGCTAGCTCATTTTTTTGCAGAATAACTTTCTGTTTAGTTTGTTGTATTATTAGCAACAAAAATGTTAAAAATAATAGATACATATGCAAATATAAGTTGTGTTAATTATTAAGATCTATAAATCCTCAATTTTTTCTTACCTTTTTCCGTATTTTTATAATATTGCATATTCAATAATATAAATATCTTTTGTTTCTATATTTTTCTTATTAATTTGGATAGATCTCAATAATTTTAAGTCTCTATTGTTATTCCGATGTAAACTTTCTACATGCATTTACTTTGTATTTAAAATTGTATATTATTCATTGTATATGTCTGTACATACATGCATGCGTATATTTTCATTTGTAAATTGTAAATTGTTGCCTGATGGCCTTCTGGATTTGAAATAATCTATCTATCTGCCTGCCTGCCTGCCTGCCTGCCTGCTTGCTTGCCTTCCTGCCTACCTATCTAACTATCTATCATATTCATGAAATAATGCGAATTAATAATATTTCAAGTGAGAAAACCCCTGCAGTCATAAAGTTATGAAAGAAGAAAAAAGAGCACAAGGTTCTAAGTGAAAAAGCCCCTATATTCATAACCTTCAGAGACATCTTCAAATGAATATTTTTTTTTCAATTTGGTTAAAACGTAAATTTTCGTCAATGCATTTCAATTGAGTTATTTTAATTGGGCTTGCCAAATACCCTATGGTGTTTCGTTAAATTTGATGTGAAATTTGTGAAAAATCAAGTTTTAGACACTTGCCTTATATTTACTCTATAAGAATACATTGTTAACTGAATACATGCCTAAATTATTAATTGTGTATATACCAATGAAAAGTATTTCCTATTTCCTAAAACATCTGAAAATACTTGTGTTTATTTCAGACATGTCAGTCAATAGACCATACGACGAGTAAGTTATTTTGAAAATTAAAAAAAGTGCTTTCTCTTCTATCAAATCGTTTGATTTCATTAACCAAAAGAAAGGAAAAAAGAATTGAATAATTAATACTACAACGCCGTATTGCAAACACGTTATACAGACTTGTAATTACCGGTCTGTGAAGCGATTAATCCGAAGTGGTATATCTAAACAACGAATGTCGTGGTAAAGAGTATTCAAAACTTTTTTTTCTGCTAAATGATAGATGTACCGTCTTCTTCTGTATTTTGAATCTTTGTTACTGTTTACATTTCGTTTACTGTACTTGAATTTTTGCTGTTGTATATTGTAGTTTCGCGGCTAGCAATATTTATGGTTAGTCATGTAAAACTTCGCGTAATTTATAACACTCATTTAACTTATGTTCATTTTCTTAACTGGTAACTGCACATACTGTTGTGACGTCAATATGTGCAACAACGAATGCCACGGTGGTCACGTGACCAAAACCGGTCCCGACATCCTCACGACTTCCGGTCCCAGCATGTTAAGTAGGTCAACTTTTTTAATCCAATGTTCAATGAAACGTAAATACAGTTGGGATTTATGTTAAAAGTCCATGTTAACTAGAATTATACATTTGTGTTTACATTTAGACTTAATAGATCCATGATATGAAAGTGATCATTCAGCTTTTTTATTTATAATCTCAAAAAAATGAATCACCTTCAAGTTCTGTGTGGCTTTCCTTACGAAAATATAAAAAACCGGTAAAATCATTTCAGCAAATATGTCACGTAATTAATTTAAATTTTCTTTAGAAAGAAGTACCTTATTTAAATAAATATGAACAATGGACGATGATGGTGATGATGAAGGCGATGATGACAATGATAATGATGATGATGATTCAACTACAGGAACAAATGGATTCGTTTGTTATGAGTGTAATGAGCAAAGTCCGCACACTCTTTCTGCTTGTCACAAGGTGAAACAGTGCGAGGAAAATCAGGTATGTTTTAAATAGGGATGGCAAAATTCACTCATCGAAACATTCGAATGTTCGGATAATATTTTTTTCGAATGTTCGGAACAAGTTTGTAGATCCTACAAAACAAAGCTTATGTGGGTAACCTTAAAACTGTGAGTGCAAACAGTTTTAGTAATAAGATCCGAGTGTTCCAATTTATGGAAAGTTGATTTCTTTATTTCTGTATACAATATTTATTTCTCGATAATTTCTTTCAGAATTAAATACAAAAACAAGGAAAGAATATGAGTTTGTAACGTGTCTGTGCTTATTTTGATCATAAATAAATGTATTAAAAAAGTATTTATAAACTTTTAATGAATAAGTTTTTATATTCGTCTTAAGCATTTCCATTCATTTAGTAAATTGTTAAAGGCTATTTTACTGTCGTTTTATTATGATTTCCTTAGGTAATGTAAAATTACACACAAAGCATAACCCCACGCTGTCTGTTCAATTGTTCGGTCTTTTCCATTGCTCGGTCAGTTCTATTGCATGGTTCTTGTTTTTTTCTTACTCGCCCCATACCCTTTGTCTGTCTGTCTATATCTCTCTCACTCTCTGTCTCGCTCTCTGTCTCTCTGTGTCTGTCTCTGTCTGACGCTCTCTCTCTCTCTCTCTCTCACACACACACACACACACACACACACACACACACACACACACACACACACACACACACACACACACACACACACACACACACACACACACACACACACACACACACACACACACACACACACACACACACACACTCGGTACTTAATGTACATCTAGTTTCCTCAACGCCCTCTCGTATTTTTTCATAATAATAACGCTATATCAATTGTTGTTAATATTGTTTTAGTTAATTTACACACACAACTCTTTGACAGGTGTGTTATGTGGATGTGATACTCCTCAACGGAACATTCGTTTATAACATGGGATGCAGAGATCGTCAGGTGACGCTAGAACTTTGATGTGAACTCAACACTTCTTTTATAATAATAGTTTTTGTTTCTATACTTACTCCGTCATAAAATACTATCTTGTAGCAAAATCTCAGTTACCTACGAATATATACTATAATATCCGACGACTTCGAATAATCGAAGTTCGACTTAGTTGTTATGTTTTGGTGATTTATGCTATTTTATTATCTTGTTTTAACATACACTCTTGCACCGAAATTTATGATTTTTTAATGGCGTATGGTCCGATGCACATATCTTGGCAAAACCAACGATGTTCCGCAGCTCAACGTTGTAACGATATATAATTCCATTTTAATGAAAATTGTTTCGATTATACGAATTATAAGAACGTTATCAACAAATTTAATATTTCGATTATACTAACAGTTTTAGCAAGCACTGCTTTAATTATACGAATTATTATTTCGTTTGAACAAACATTTTCTCTTTGCTGTCACCCACATTGTTTCCCTGTCAGTTCACCACTTTGTAATGATTAACTTCTATTTTCATCGGCCGCAAAAGCTCAGGTGGTATAGCGTCGGCTTGCGGATCGGGATGTCGTGGGTTCGAAGCCCGGCCGGGTCAAACCAAAGACTTTAAAAGTGGTAGTAGTGGCTTCCCTCCTAACGCTCGGGACTAAGGGGACAGCATTACGCCTGGCTCGTCGGTGTCAGTATAATGGACCGGCCGGGTTCTGTCCCTGGGCACCTCATAAGTGCCCCTGTGCTATAATGATAGAAATGTCGCTGCGCAGTATTGGCAAAAATGCCGGCTAATCCTATTCCTATTTTCACCTGTAGAAATGCTTCTACAGTCTGTCTCGCCCATATCATAAAAGGGAGACCGGACAACTGGTCGCGTGTTCAGAGTGCTGCGAAGGAAACATCTGTCAGACCAGCCATTGTGGACTACATGGTAAAATGTTCATCTGAAAACTCACTTTTGGATGTCAAACAGCTCAAAATTAATAAAGGTTTTATTGGCGCTGTTGAGAGCGGTAGCAGAGAACAAGGAACACAAACAAATTAGCAAATACTCTACTTCCCATCAGAGTTGCTGTTAAATGTTTATGTAATTAATATCGTAAGAGATTGTTTAGTTCCCAGGATAGTCTTGCTTAAAGCACAAGCTCTCGACGGTGCCTTGGATATGCCACATCTTAGCTATTTTTTGTTAATTTTGTCTGTTTTATTGTTCCAGTAAACACAGTTCCGGTTATCATCCGACGGTGTTTATGTTAAGGCAAAATCTGCTTGAGCGTCGTGCTCTTGGTAGGGACATTTAAAAAGAAACTGATGCAGCCATTATTAAAATTGATAAATTATTACATTAACCTCATAATTTAATAGATAAGGATATGTCTGTGTGGGTTAATCAACATATCATGTATTTAGACCGACCTCATGTCCCTAGACCAAGTAGATCACGATTGTAATGCTGTTATAGTACAATACCTCCGTCATGGTTTTACTTAGATAAGAAGTTGTATTTCGAAAAGAAATTGTGCCATTGGGCACACGACGCGATACGGTCTGAAAAACTCGACAAAAATAATCAAACAAAACAACCTGTACTTAAAATGAACTTCATTTAGTGAAACTTTTATCTGTTACCTTACTGATCACCCTTTCCAGAATTGAAGCCACGTGCTGACCGAGGTCCTGTTTGCTTCTCCGGGACAACAGCCAATGAAAATGACGTATGTGAAAACGTCATAGAATGTGCTCGCAGTCAGGTAAGACAGAGGTGTTGTACTAAATTTTCATCCGTTCTCGCCAAATATAATCATATAGGCTAACACGCAGTATTTGGCAAAAGAAAAAGGTCCATTCCGGAGCCAAGTATGACTTTAACCAGATTCTTTAACGGCAATATACAATAATACATATGCTAAATACGATTATATTCTCTGTATTGGCTAAATATGCTATATTTACGTTGAATCCATGTTGGAAGTTTATTGTTGGAGTAATAATAAAAAGGTGTTTCCTACTTTGAGATCTATACATGTACGGTAAGGAGCACATTGGAGTCTTGTGACATTGCAATGTAAACACTATTGCGCATTCGTTAATACTTTACGTGTAAACTTATATTGCTTTACAAGCTTGTTTAAGCCTTGCAAATAATAAAAAAACATAATAATAAACGTGTTGGCAATACAGCAGTTATGGCAAATGTGTATGTGTGCGCGCGCGCGTGCACGCGTGAGTGTGTGTCTGTGTGTGTTGGTGGTTCTCATCAGATGATCAAATCCACGTCGTTTGTTTTAAAGTGTAGTTCTAAACAGAAATAATATAAGTGTTGTTGTAGTCACGGGATAAATTAGTTTTAACTGTACCGAACACACTTGTGTTTTAAATTTAACAACCGTAGACAAGACTGAATGAAGCTCCCCGCGGCCCCTCCAGCCTAAACATACTGGCTAAACTATTTTTGTTGAAAAGGTTTTTCCTTTAGCTTGTTCTACCCTATTTTTACTACAACAGCTATGGCTGAATATCTCAATTTATTACCTAAGTTAGATAATGCCAGATATTTGCAAGACAAACCACCATACAAAAAAGCAGCAACAAAAACACTAAAAACAACAAGAAAAACAACAACAACATTCGCAACACCGCCAACAAAACGGAAAAGAAATACGAATTATTATCTCCGCTATACATACTGTTTGATGGGTCATTTCCTAATACAAAATTATTTTTTTATATCCAGGTCTGTTTTCAGCTCCTAAGTTACTCTTCCGGCGGAGGATACAGCCATGGCTGTTTGGACGACCAGGTGTGTATCCTGGTTTGCATTGTTCCAATAAACAATTGAAAACACACAGGAAACGTACCATAATAAGTCAAACTGAAGGTTCCCAACTTCCAAAATCAGTCAAAATATCCGAGTGATATGCGGGACGGTCGAGGGATTCAGTCAGGAACACTGAAGCGGTAAATAACCGATGCGTGGTAATGTTAAGTAAAAGTAAAAAAAAAATAATTCTGAGCCTTTAATTTTTTAAATAGTTAAAATGTCAAATTTTATATTTACATTATATAATGAAAAATACTTTACCTTCCATTCTCTGATTACATTTCCAGGTGTGCCAGACAGCCGATTTCACGCAGGCCCGCTGTTTCCGTTGTTGCCATAACGACCTCTGCAACGTAGGCTGCGAACCGGAAGTGGCAACCAACACGACATCAGCACCAACATCCAGTATGCCTGTATCTTTTTTCATACCGGGGTTTCATTTGCAACCCCTTTTTCGTAATTACATTGAGTTTATTTATTTTTTTCGTCGATAAAAAAAATCTAAACACACAACATATCCACTTGCATTGACTTGTGATCAGATCGTCTTGACTCAATTACACATTGTATTTGCAACAAAAAAGGAAAATATGACATTTTCTTACCTGGCATGGTAGTTTGAAAATTCAAGCTACATCTGCGTCGGCTGTAAATACGGAGGGTCCCTGGTTCAACATACTAAAATCGCTACAAATGGTAGTGACATAGCTTCCGATGTTGTTAACGCTGGGGCATATGTAGGAATGGTTACGTCGGCCGGCCCTTCGTCCATTTTCGGAATCTTCGGACATTATTTGTTATCACTACATACATATGCTTTGATTAGTTGGCCAGAAATCTTTGTTCTCATTAATATGTGCTTGAAGCATTGGATTGGCTCCGTGTACAAAACGGCACGGAAATTCAGCCAATAAAATGAATACAACTTGTAAACAACATGCACCGCAGGTTAGTGCGGCCATTTTGATTTTAACAAATAGCGTGCTGTTGTTTTTTAACATCAATTGAAGGGTAGCGTCGATGTAACGCGCATTTACACTGGACCACTGCCAGCTATGAACATTCTTGAAAACTAACTCCAACCTGCCCAATATCCTACGACATCCATAAAGCAGATCGATATGAGTGAACGTAGGTTCCTACGATGTCCTTTTGTCAGGATAATGTAACTTATTGGGTAGCATTCCGGGTGCGAATTTCATGCATTGAGTGGTGAAGGCTGCCCTATTTGTCAGGATAATGTAACTTATTGGGTAGCATGCCAGGTGCGATCTGCATGCGTTGAGTTGTGAAGGCTGCCATATATCTGCTTCAAATGGGCACGCCTCATGAGGACTGAACACATGTTGGTGTGACGATAAGCCCAACAATAACAACAGAAAACAAACATATCCTTTATCTCCTTTACTGACACGTCATATGACCAATTTGGCCCTCGAGGGATAATGTTTATTGTTCAATACTTTCTGATGGCTCATCTGGAACTTTGTAGTCTAGCCCCTTATATTAACTTCCATTTTTACTTTTAAGTCCGTTTATTTGTATCTTCGCATGTTGACAGCTACTCGATTATCGAAATAATATCTACGGACCCAACCTCGTACATGGCAGCCCAAGTAGGGAGAGGAAAGACCTGCTTCAGCATGAAGTATCATTGTAATATATATTCTTTTTCTTGAACTTTTAAGATGAGAATATATTGTTAATTATTTGTGTCTTTAAAACAATGTACCATTAAAGTGTTAACATTACATTTGTTATCTTTTTTGTTTTTGATTTAATACAAGTGTTTTTGTTGTTGTTGTTTTTGTTGTTGTTTTTGTGTGTGTGTGTGTGGGGGGGGGGGGGGGGGGGGTAAAGGTGGGGTTGGTTTATGAAAAAAACTATATTGCATTATTAAATATAATGCATAAATATAGTTCACTAAGAAGAAAACGTATGTGTATATGATGTCTACTTGCGTGTATGATCTTTAGATGGGACATTCAAGATCTCGCTCATCGCAAATATTTACAATGTTGTAAATTGTTCCATTTTGAACTGTAGAATAATATATTTTTCTAAAAACGCTCAGACTTGAGGATGAATGTGGGGGTTAAGTTGTAGGGATGTTAAAACACAGATCATGTAAGCTTACAAAATACTAAACTGCTTTATTGATGCGAGCATCGTGTGATAACAACACAATTATTAAAATCAATATTATATCAATATAAATTATAAATAATCAATAGACGAAAAATTTAATAATTAATAATTATATCTGATTTTTAAGAACGATCAATTTTGTGAAGTAAGTTAGTATATCAGTGTTCGAAAATCATAATCTAATTTAGAATCATAAAGTCAGAAAATAACTTAGCAATATAAGTAGTATGCTGTAAAACCTATATTGACAACTTATTGGCAATAATGCTAAATGTAAATATGATTTTATACCGGCAACCGTGTGGAAAGTAAACAGGTTGTACTAACAGGAGAAAGAAAAATCAAAAGAGAAAAGAATAAACAAGTATAGAACAAAATGAACTGGCATACCAGGTTAAATATACATGTGTATAATAAAATACCCTACGATCTATTAGTTATATATCAAGCAATAAGAAGATCAAGGTAAATACTTCAGTTTCTTAGCGTTCTTTGTGTTTAGTTAAAGATGACTGTGACTCCTAATTTTTATAGTTGAAGATCCATTACACAATCATATACATATCGAAAAGCAAGTTTTAAGAACGAAAAATAGTTCTGGTCATTGGGGCAAAGGGGCTCCGATCAAGCATTATGTAAATGATTGCTTATCTAGTGATAACAATTCATGCGTTACACCGGTCCCGGACGTTGAACTATTGAAGAGATGTCGACGCTTAGACAGATCCCCATATTTACACAATAGTCGATCTAATTACAATTATACGCGGGTACATGGAACATCTCTCCTTATTGACAGAATAGTTGATCTTTTTACAATAATACGCGGGTGAATGGAAGAGTTCACCTCATTGACAGAATAGTCGATCTTATTACAGTAATACGCGGGTAAATGGAACAGCTCCCCCTATTGAAAGAATTGTCGATCTTATTGCAAAAATACGCGGGTAAATAGAACAGCTCACCCTATTCATAAAAAGTCGAAGTGATGACATACATGAATAAAAAGTAAGGCCAATATGTAAATAAACATTGTTAAATTAGATTAAAATTAATGTGAAGCTATTCAAATTGAATGTTAATGTGTCCAATTTTGTTATTCAATGCTTAATGCACAGCAAGGAAGTGTAGATGGGGTTGTTGTTGTTGTTGTTTTGCTGGCAGGGCAAGGCAAAATCGCCACTATAGCTTCTAACGACTAATGCGCAAGATTTAGTCGATTTAAAAGTTCACGTTTAAAAAAACTGTCCATAAGACACATTGGCCTCATACTCCTGTTTCACCTGTTGTAAAGTTTATGATCAATACCTGCATATCCTTCATCCCTGTCCCTAAAGCCTAAGGCAGGTAGAAGATGCCTGTCAAGTGAAAGTTTTGCCTCCAGCAGCGCTTCTGGAGATTTGCCTCGGAAAAGGTTGAACCTTAAATCCCGCCAATAGGTTGGGTACTGCGGATACATCGTTGTGATCCACTTATTGGAATGGAAAAAGTGTGGTAGCTTCTCTTTTTCCAATGAAATCCTCAGGAATGCGATGAAGTAATTGAGGGCATCGCAGACGCCGCTCACTTGGGCGTCTTTGTGAATGTATCCGAGATACAGGATTAGGTAGAAGGCAATGTGCTTCAAAAAGTAGGACCTCAACACCGTCGTGAAAGGCGGCGGAACAATTCCATCAGCAAGTGCGCGTTTTTTCGTCGTCGTACAGTATGTTTTGATCAGTCGCAGTGCCGTGATTATGTACCGCATACGCCTGTCGGTACGAGCCACGTCAAGTGTGTGCTTTTCGTAGCCAGAGGAGCAGATGCGCCACAGCAGGTCCGCCTTGACTCCAAACACTTCTGGTCCAGCCTTGGATTCTTCTTGCCATTTAAAGACCGCGTAGACAGGGCATTCCATCTTCATGTTAGGATTGAAAGGATCAGGAACCATATCCGTCCTGATCAGAATCCCCGGTACAATGTCCACGTCTATTTGTTTGACAGTGGAACCTGGCCGAAGTTTTCCAGCAGGCAAAAAACGTTGATGTATCTCGTCAGGGACATCAATTGTAATGTTGATCGACGGCGGATTGATTTTCCTACGGATGCGGAAGGGAACATCCGCAACTTTGACGGCCTCTTCGATTTTCGCGGTGATGTTTTTGACGGAGCGATCTATCATTGATTCGAAAACCCGCTGGTGCAAAGCTCTTGCGTTCAGCTTTAAAACACCATTCTTGTCTTCCTCAAAAACTCCGGCGGAGCAAAGTTTCGGGTAGTTTGTTTTCAACCAGGATAGGTTGCGGCTCACTTCAAGACGGCAAAACTCCGGAATGACGCAGTCGTCCTTGCGCACTTGGACAGTACTGATGTTAAAGCCTTCAAAATGATACAGAAGAAGGGTATCAAACTCATCGGCTGCGATGACTTTCAGACCGTCCCGTGAGCTGCCCTGACGAATGTATCTTTCTACTTTCAGACCTTTTAACTCATCTGCAAAGACCTTAATGTCAGCGAGAATCATATTTAGGATTTCGTCAGTTGTATTTCTCGAGCGGGCCCATTCCTTATTGTTGAAATCCATGTCTTCTGGAAATAAAACAAATCGGGAGCCCTAAATTTTAAAGCGTTTAAAAAAATGTTTGCGGTATGTGTACTAAACTCTAAACTGTGCGTGAATATGCAAACTTATTGTAGTTTTTAATTGAAAAATTAAAAAAGCTTTTAAAATTGTAAAGTACATATCTGTTGGGTTTATCCCTCACGATTGGTTAAATTATTTTAATGAGAATATTATTCTAGTTCTAGGAAAAGATGTGGTTAATTATCATTAAAGAAGTAATTTGTTGACCAATTAACAGTTAGGTCAAATTACTTTTAAATAGCTGATTCTTCCAAGTCTTGTACTTATAATACTTTATATTAGATTGCGTTCCGGAGAATTAAAGTCGCAGGGCCGGTATTTATTGCAAAAGATTGTGTTAAATGGTACAGGGCGCAAACCAATCGGAACTCTTCCGGTAATTCTGTCCACGGGACAATCATCCCTCGGATGTATCTGGTGCAGTGATACTTATAGAATCACGACTGTTCTGTTTGCCGGGAGAATGTACTGATATTTTGGGTTTTACGGCACACCGACACTTGATATAACTGTAAAGGCCAGTGGCAAGAAACACATTCAGGTAGAACTTCTCTTTTTAAAAGATATGAATGGGTTAATCTGGTATATCCAATGCGACAGCGGGTAAGAGCTACGTCTTCCCGCCTACTTTCTCTGCAAAGAGAGATATTGGCACCGACGTTAGGTTTAATTGCGTGTAACTTGTTATAAATAGTATTGTCCCAACTTGTTTGCCATTTGGTTGAAATATATCGATTAATAAGTGGTTTAAAATATGTGTGAGGGATGCAAAGATCTGTCTCAGTAATGGCTGAAGCAGATTTTGCACTCTTATCTGCATCCTCGTTTCATCGGATGCCTATATGACTAGGTAGCCAACAGAAAACAATATTCTTATTAAGAGAAAGTTCATTAAGTTTCAAAAGTAATTTTCTAAAGTGAGGGTTGGAAAAATTGAAATTTTTAATTGACTGTAATACTAACAAAGAGTCACTACAATGCGCCCTAAACAGTTCTTCAAAAAAGCGATAGGTGTAGTGTACAAAATTATTTCATCATCATATTAATATTCATTTATCTGTAAAGATAACAAGACATTTAAAAAATTTGTTGTTTCGATGACGTCATAGGCACCGACGTGCTTATTTTCGCGGGTTTTCCCGTCATACATCTGAGCAATCGGAACTACTCGGGTAATTTCGTCCTCGGGAAAATCATCCCTCGGATGTATCTGGTGCAATGATACTTAAAGAAATCACGATCGTTTTGTTCGCCGGAAGTCGGAAGAATATGCTTAAAATGTAGTTCGCACAAAACATAAACAATGGAGTCGCTTGACAGCTGTATCTTTGCTGCGCCGGGTAAATTAAACTTGAATGATTTAAATTTGAAGCAACCACAAAGTGAAGATTTACAGGCATCGTACTATAGTGAGCTGTCATCCGAGCTGCCATCTTTGTTTTGACGTCTGTCACAAAAGAAGTCACATTTAGGGAAGTGGCCGAGGTAATCCGACTACCTACATTCATCCGAAAGATGATTCGTGAATTATCCGAGGTGTTCCGATTTACATCCGAGAGATGGTTCGTACAATTGGAATTCCTCGGGTAATGCTGTCCTCGGGACAATCATCCCTCGGATGTATCCGCTGCAGTGATTCTTACAGAAATCACGATCGTGAATGATTTAAATTCAATGTCGCCACAAATTTAAGTTTTACAGGCATCGAACTGTAGTGATCTGTCATAAGAGCTGCCATCTTTGTTTTGACGTCGGTCACTAAAGTAGTCCCATATAGGGAAATGGCCGAGGTCCTCCGACTACCTACATACATCCGAGAGATGATTCGTGAATTATCCGTGGTGTTTCGATTGATGGTTCGTAGTTTAACGGAGGCGTTTCCGATTGGGCGCAAGCAATGCCGTTAATGAAGAGCTCAACCGTTTCAAATGACGCCATTTTGCTTCACTTACTGAAGTCAATGGACGTCTTGATTTTATCCTCCCATTGTGGATCGTTGGCTCCAAACTCTGTCTCAGGTTTTCGCCACTCATTAAAACGCGCACCAATGTGGTCACTCGATCTGCCTGCTGCAATATAGTCTGAACACTCCTGAAAAAACAACAACACAAAAAACCAACTGACATAGAACGATCAACACCGTCTCAGGATAACTGAAGCCTAGCCAATTCCGGGTCATCGGGAATTGGCATATTTTATTATTTGTTGGGTTTATCGTCCCACCAACAGTATTTCAGATATCAGGAGACGGTGTCCACTAGAAGCAGATATAGTGCTGCCTTCACTGTGTATAGCATGCCGTGAACATCTGGCATGATACCACACGCAGTCACATTATCCTGACACTAGGATAACCAATTGTGGAGCTACCCTTATATTCGCATGAGCGTTAGCATGGGGGCTTTGCCACTACAATTTTAACGACCTTAGTATGCCGCAGACCGGGATCGAACCCGAGGCCTCCCATTCCTGGAGCCGACGCTCTACCGATTGAACTACCAGATTCAGTATATTTTATTGTAAAAGAAGTTAAACTGTGGAAATTGGCCCTTCCCATAGGCGGTCATATCCGTAACTACTTAAGTGACTAAAGTCAAACAAAATATATCAAAACGGAGTCGCCTTTTGTCATTGATCTTTAAGGTTATCAAATGCCTTTGTTTGTAAGCGGACTACAATAAAGAGTGTAAATAGCGAGGCCTAAATTAGTCTATGACTATGCTGCGCTTAATCATTTTTGGTCAACTCAACTGATAATGTCAAATAGATTATAGTATATTATTATGACAAATCATACAAGAGTTGTCTTCTTGACGAAAGCTTTAAATGGTCACTGAACTTGTGTGTCTGTTGGTATGGCTGTCATATATTCATGTACTAGTAGCTAGTCTACAGTAACTGCATAATATTAATTTGGCACAGTGGTGAAATGGAAATTGTCTTTCTTGTTAGTTAATATCAGAGGTACTCCAAACAGCAGGTAGGTCCTTTTGGTTGGAATTCTTGGCTGTTCTTTTGTAGATATTTCAATAACAAACAGTGACATTTCTTACTTTTACATAAATATAAGCACAAATTAAAAAACTTATACAGATGTTATTTAAAAAGGAAAATGGAAGTGTTTGCTGCTGATGGTTAACCTGGCTATAGTGAAAAAGGCAGAAAAGTCAGCATACACTCCAAAGAGCACAAGCAAAAAAGCCGAGTGAAACAAATGAAAACACCTACTTGCATTTGGAGACTATTCATCAATGTCTCTCATTCATATCGATATTTAAAAGTTACTTGTTCTAGTAAGAAACAAGCAGAAATCGAAATTTTGCTAAGAAAAAAACGTTCGCTACCATAATTAACGACGACCCGAAAATGTGGACACATTTTGCAATTTCACATGTATAATTTTATTCATAAAAAGAGATTTGTTGAGGCCATCAATTCATATTTGCGGTTACTCTTTCAAATATGTTGCAATGATTTATAATTGCAATGTCACTGTTTCAATCACAAAAGACTGGAAAAAATATTTTCTTTTCCAAGACAAATATCTTATTTACATTTCAATTTAAATATTTGAAGTGTTTCAGTTTTTATGAGAGACTGCTTTCCGCTATCTCGTTGGAGCGCGGTGTCCATGGCAGAGATAGCTGTCCTTTAAACGACACGTTATCGCTGCGATGAGATTTATAACCTCTTGTTTACAATTAGTGAGAAAATATTTGATGCCGACTTACAACTCCTGAACCTGTCACTTGCTTGGGTTCGAGCACCGGTTGGGACGAAATATTTCGTGTAAAAAGATCTTCCAGCTACCCTACAGTGCGCCGGTGGTTCTCCCCAGACACTTATATGGAATCTTCAACCGTATCGTGCCAGTAGACTTTGCCTTTATGGCATTACTTAATGATTTTTTTCTTAAGCAAAGCAAAAACAAAATAAAAAAAGAAAGGGAAAATAAGTGCCTGTTAACTTACGAAGTCAGCAGATTCGTACTCAACCGACTGTCTCTCTATTCTTCCTGCTGTTTCAAGAATGTTGGACGTCACGGTAAGGGCGAATGGTCGTTGATACATATTGTTTCACCGTTTTATGCTTTCGCAGTCGTGAGCTGAAGTAAAATGAGCCAGGAACACACAACTATCTACCAAACGTTACGATCCTGTCTGTGGGAAAGTACGAAAACCTGCGCAGTTTGTTTTCCGAAACTCATGAATACAGGGTTCAGTGTGAGTCTAGCATCTAGAGGTCGCCAGTTTTCAGAAAATGACAGCTGCTTACGTGTTTTTCAATAACCATTGCGAGTTACCGTTCCTTATAAGTGATCTATATACAGGATTTGTTATGTGTGTTTACTGGATTGCTTGAGCGTTAGCAAGGGAACTACCGCTACCATTTTTACGACTTTTTTATGTCGCGGCTCGGGACCGAACCCAGGACCCCCTGTACCAAGAGCCGACGCTCTACCGATTAAGCTTTAAGGTCCAGTGAAGAGAGGAGCGTTGTCTAAAAATATTAAACGAAAGTAGGTTTTTTTCAAACATCAAAGGAGAAGGTTGAGGTAAAAGTAGCGATGGAACTCCTCGGATAATTCCGTCCTTGTGAATTATCCTAGGTGTTCCGATTGGCAACAGTAGGTCAGACAACAAATTATAAATATAAAGTTGAATGGATCTTCTTGATTCATACACCCCCGCCAAAATTTCTTGGATCTGCCCTCCTCACGCTCAAATATTTGGCATATTGCATAGCTGTCAAGGGTTTACAAAGCATAAGAGTGAGACCAAAGACCTATAAAGGAGGGTCTGGGGGGCGAAGCCTCCTCATACGCTGAAAACATACTATTTTATGGATATCAACCCTCGGTGTAATATTTAATAATTAAAACTGTAAGGATCTTATAAATAAAATAAGAGAAAATGATTTTGAAAATTGACAGTATCTTTTTAATTAGAAGTAAAAATGTTTGGAAACAGAATTTGTATCAGAATTTCGGCTGTTTTGTGCATTTCAACAAGACACATACACGTTGCATGCCAAATTTTGACTAGCTTAAACAAGTTTCCACAGTATTTTACACTTAGATTTTACAACTTTTGGAGATACTTTAAGTCTGTCAGAGTAATTAAAGTATATCAGTGATATACCAAGTGACCAAGTTTTACAAAAACAAAACAAACAAATACAAAAACATACTAAACAACATGGTAAAGAATGGAAAAAAATCACTGTTTATGCCTACTATAAACTAAATGTCCTGAGCTAACTGGAATTTTACTGGTGCTAATTCAATTGAATTGATAAATAAATTTTAAAAACCCCCAACATAAATTGAAGTTTTGGAACAGACCTTATTCACTGTAATTTTATGTTAAAGAGAAAACAAACATCAAAATATTTTTACTAGCAAAATAACGCACTTATAAAATTAAATTGTTTTTTTTATGTCGCAATCATCTGCTACTCGAAACTATTTTTTCTCATGTTAGGCCGCTCTTATTGATGACGTTTGCATCATTTCGGCTCTTTCCTTACCATTTTGGAAAAGCCTATTTTTAAAAGTAAAATAGCCGAGGTGAACCAAATTATTATTTGAATGTAATGATTATCTCCCTTGAGTTGTTTCCGTTTCAAAATGGCTGCCTCCATGTTCGAAGTTGTCGGTACGGTGAAGGGGGATGGCGATATCCCAATAACAAAATGCCGGAGCACAAGAACCGGTCTGACTGTTTGTATAGCAGAGGTGGAAGGGCCCTTAGTCAATGGATACTTTTGTTTAGGTATTCTTAGTTTAAAAATCAGCAACTGACACACCGGGTCTATTTTACATCACTGGACGCTTTTCATTTCGAGTACCATTTTCCAAGAAGAAATAGAATCTGCTATTGACTACATGTGTCCGTTGTTTTTTGTATTTTCCGCAGTAACAGAGTGATGGTCATCATATTTACATCCAGCTATTTTGGTGGAAGAAACCATGACAAACATCTGTGTAGAACCAAAGGCACACTGCGATTGGGTACCAAAAAGGCCGCAAACCAGAAAGGCCTCAAACCAAAAAGACCTTTTACCAAATAGGCCTAACTTAAAAAAGGGTACATGGTTTATAAAAGACACAGCAATAAGATGTGTTTTTTATGTTTAAATGAAAACATGTCCAACATAATTCACATTAATATTGTTCATGTTTTAATTTAAGCAAACATTAATTGATTTTAACTGGTTAATGACAACTCATAAACTTGGTGTGGTGTATGCATAATAATAGTTCATGCTGACATTTTGCACAAAGTTTTTAAGATTTTGAAAATAAATCAATGTTTAGGTTTAAATGTCAGTTAATTTATGTTGTATTTTTGATTAAAGATAAACAATAATTATTCAAATAGAAATGAAGACAAATGTAACTTATTTTATTCATAAACACAGAAGTACCATTTAATATTATAATATTTTTTTAAATATTTTATGAGATTTCAAATATTTACTGCACTAGCATATTCAGAGACCAGGGACAATATATACCAACTACACATATAACTTTCATACATATAATTAACCAAACAATGCCACTAAAAGGCCTTTTAGGTTTGCGGCCTTTTTGGTATGGGCCTTTCTGGTTTGCGGCCTTTTTGGACCAGTACCCACACTGCAGGTCAGCTAGAAGTCCTCATTAGCCCAGACTGGGACTCGAATCCACATGGTTTAAGGCAAGCAGTCAGATGACCTACAAAGCTATGACTCATTGTTCAGTCACAGGCGCCCCCACTGTATGGTGTGACTTAATATTGACCTTTGATCAGGAGCAAGGTACCCAAAAAGTGTAAGGGGTTTTCCGACAGTTTACCAATTTTAAATATATACATTTGACACAAACTTTCCCCTGTTTCAGGAAATATGGGCATAAGTTCTGAATAAACTCATGCTTTAGTCCAAATAAAGATGATTTTGAACACTACAACAACTGTAAAACAGTATAAATTGAAAACAGTAGCAACACACACTCTAAAATGTCATCATCTCCAAATCTATAAATGAGGATATCTGCTAAAAATAGGTGCAGATGTAAGAGCAACTTACCCAGATGATGATATAACTTGATCTCAAAATTATGTTGTCACTTGGTTTTCTGAGTTTAAAAATAGGTAACTGCAGCGTGGCTCAGACAGGAAATATCTGTTTGAAATAACAAATGGTATGTTATGCTCTACTTGTTCTAAGGATGTCTGACATCAGTAAACATCAATTGGTGGGATCTTTTTGGGTAACATAAATATATGAAGTTGTTTTTTGAAAAAATCAGCTCCAATCTGTTGTTAAACCAGATCTCGCAAAATACTGTATATTGATGTCCTACACCTGTCTGAAAAATTTACCATAACGCCACAATTGCCATTACAAACATGTATTTCCTATCTGAGCCACGCGTCACAGTTAGCTATTTTTAAACTTACAAAACCATGTGACCACTTATGTTTTAGCACATCCACATCATCCACTGTGATGTTGACTTCTATTTTTAGCAGAAATCCCAATTGTTCTTATTTATAGATTTGTAAACAATAAACATTTTAAGTGTTGATTAACAGGTTTAACTACCTTCCCCAAATTTGAGATACGACATTCACTAGTAGATCAGTGGTCCAGTCTGTCTAAGTCCTACGCTAGATGGACTGACTGGTCGTGTTCTAAATCAGACAGAGTTCACAGAAAATCCGGCTTTGAACTAATTATAAGTCCAAAAAAATATTTATAATGGTTAGACTCATTTAAACTATTGATGCTTGTCGATACAGTTTCTTGGGAAACCTGCATGTGCTATATTTAACGGTATCTTTAGTATAAACAATAATGCATAAATATTATCTTTAATGTTGGGATCCAAAGTCTTACGACACTGGACTATTTTACGGTTTGTTTATAATGCAGTATGTGCAGACGATACAAAAATGTCAAGCAATTTATTTAAGCTCGGCTATTCATCTGCCAAAAAAGACTAGGACAATACCAAACGAAAGGGGAAGAATGCTTCAAAGAAGCTGTATGACATCAGAGCAGATAAGATCGTTTTGTCCTAAATGAACAGATTAGTTTAGTTGGCTAAAGTTTGAAGAAAACAGCAATGTTAAGTTTGGTAAAGCACGCTTAGAGTATGAAGCGTGTGGACGATTTGTTAAAGGATAAGGACAATTTCAGAATCGATAATATAAAATCTCACCAACAAAAATGTGATCTTAAGTACTGCTCACTACTTTTCTTGCATCCCACACTGGGGAAATCAAGCAGGGTGACCTCATGTGAGTCTAGCCTGTTCAGTTGTGTGGAAACTTTATTTTAGAAGTGCATATAAGACAACTTAAGACAATACAAAAAAATATTCCACTTTTATTACTACAAGTTAACATAATCATGATAATTCATGCTGATTGTGATGATTTTCTGTTGTTGTTGTTTTTCTTCAAAATATTTGTTTTGATACCATGTTTTGTTGATTGTACTTCAGTAATTAATCAAACAATATTCATAAGAAATGTTAAGTCATATATATAGGTCTCGTATTAATTTCTAGTCATGTAGGTGTGGTCATACTTAACTTTCTAGTCATATAAGTTCCAGTTTATGATACCTATATTAGACTAGAAAATTAAGTATAATCATACCTTAGTTGCATTTGTAGAATATTAAGTTTCATACTAATTTTCTAGTCATGAATGTCTCATACTTAGTTATATTGGTATGTTATATTACAAATACCCTAAACTGAGGTAAGGTATTTTTACAAATATTAGATATAGGCAAACTGTCCGATATCACCTTTAAAGGAGGAAGGAAAAACTATACTCTGAGCACTGGTACAGTAGGACACAGTTTCTAGTAGCAGTTAATTTATGGCAGGTAATGCCACTTTCCTGGGTTTTTTGGAACAAGGTGCTTATTAAAAAGCAGGTCACTTTATGTATGTGTAGATCTTTGTAAGAAAGCACCCATCTTTTGATAAAATAGTTCTTTGATGACATAAAAGGAAACGTTACCGTTTATTAACTTTGATTATTACTGTATGTTTCTCAGGTGATATTTTTTAATGTTATACCCTTCGCAATTTAGAAAATTTTATGTGAGTTGAATTAAAATGTTTAAGGAATTCAATTAAAATATATATATAGACATGTCAGCATATGATTAGATTTCATCCATTTGTTTAACTAAATTCAATACTTTTTTTAAATTATCTCTTAAAAAAAGAATTTTCATGTTTAAGGTTTAAATGAATCAAAAGTATTTAGTGAATGATAAGAATAGCGGAGATCTAAGAAAATAGCATAAGAAAATAGACCATATGTTGTTGCATGTTAGCAGAAAAAAATGTCATTAAAATATTGGTTTAAAATATATTAATGTACAGAAATATGACAATATTTGTATTGGTAGCCACAGAAGCCCATGATGACGATGGTCTGCCCCACACACTGGAACATTTGGTTTTCATGGGTAGTGAGGATTACCCTTACAAGGTACTGGGGCTTCTGGTTTGTTTTATACTTTAGTAACAAGGTTTAACAACAAGCTTGAGCATTGGTTAGTTAGGCCATTATTGGGTGAAAAACAACAAAACTCCATCTCCAAATATGGGTTTGGCCTTTAATACAAACTTTGTAAATGTGTCTTGGGGAAAAATGAAGATGTAAAAATAACTATCTAAGAAAATATGCGTACATAATATTACTAGGGAAATTAAATACAAAAATGCATTTAAGCATTTTGTAGAAATACAGATTCTAATATAATAAAAATCCAGTGAGATAGCTCCCTGACATAAGTTTGAGCAAATATAAGAGAAGTTCCAAGACTCATTTTTTTCCATTTTCAGATCATAGGTCACATTGTCTACATTGTCAGAATAATAAATCTAACTGGGTGATGGAATTAGTATGACATGTGCATATCTCATAAATTCCTTTTTTTAACATTTGAAATCCCAAATTATTATATCATTAACAGGGTGTGCTGGACTTGCTTGCCAACAGATGTCTTGCGTCTGGCACCAATGCCTGGACAGATACAGATCATACCTGCTACACCATGACAAATGCTGGCAGTCAAGGATTTTTGCAGCTGCTGCCCATCTATATGGACCACATCCTCTATCCTACACTCACGGTAAAAACATCCCCTAAAATAGAGTTCATGTACTGGTATACTTTCAGCATGTTGCAACCTACTCTAAGCTTACTTGCACACACTTACATTTTTTTTAGTTCAACAGAATTGTTTATTTGAGAATAAACCAGTGAAATCTTTTTGAAATAATACAAATAATGTGTGGAAATTGAAGACAAAATTTAGTTTTTTTGTTTTGACTGCACAACATAACAAGAATCTATTTTAGGGGTTTTGCTGAATTTCAGCTGGCTCTGTGATTGTTATTAGAAGCAGAATAGACCTATAATCATGGTGTTAAATTTCAAATTGGTCTGTACTAAGAGTGATACCATAATATTTTCAAAATTTTACAAGACATCCAGACTGTCTAGCTTATGCAATCAGTCAATCAGCTGCAAACAGTACCTGTCACAGACTGACAGACCTGATTTGATGTCAAACATTTAGTAAATGGTTAGGAACCTAAGGCAAGTCACAATTTAGCATTGAACTTGTAAGTAGCTGGATAATTTGATGACTTCCTGTCTAGTCTTAGCTATGGTTGCTTAAAAAGAAAAACAACACAAGCACTTGACCTCTGACTGTCTGCAAGATGCAATGGTAGCTCCCTCTTTTAAATATTGTATTGTTTTCTGCAAAGTCGTGGGCAAACAAGGCTGAGGAACATAGGACTGTTAAGTAAATGGTAGAATAATACATCAGTCTAGCTACATCACTTGGGTACTCCACATCAATGTGATTGAGAGGATGCATTGGAAAGTATAGTATGTGAAATAGAGGTATAATACATGTTACCCCATATATTTGTTAAAGGTGGTATCCAACAGTTTACCTATATCAAATACATATAACAATAATATTGAACCACTACTTTGGGGAATTTGGGCATAATTTTTTTATAAACCCATACATAAGTCTTAATAACAATGATTTTGAACACTAACGGAATTGTCAGACAGAACTAATTGCGGAACAAAAATCACTCTAAATGTGTATTCTTTCCAACTGTATTCAAAACTTGATAGAGGTCTCTGCTAAAAATAAATATGGAAATCAGAGCAGATTGCTCGAATGACTACATAGCATGATTGCAAATGTAACTGGTCATGTGGTTTTCTTGGTTTAAAAATAGCTATCTCAGCGGGATAGGAAATACCTGTTTGCAGTGCCTAGTGGGGATTTATGCTTAACTGTTGACACAGATTTAGGACATCTATAAACAGCATTTTGCAGGACCTTTTCAGGTTACAATGACTTATTTGGTTATTTGAGGAAAGAAATGTTGGTCCAAACTGTTGGATACCACCTTTCAGCAGGTGCCAATATAATGTTCTCTTTATATTCGTCAGGAGTCTAGCTACATCACTGAGGTGCATCACATCAATGAGGATGGGGAGAATGCTGGTGTTGTGTATTGTGAGATGCAGGCTCGTGAGAACGAAGGGGAGAGTCGCACCCATCTAGAGATGATACGAGCCATGTACCCTGGCCACTGTGGTTACAGGTCTGAGACAGGTGGCATTATGAAGAATCTTCGGGAGAGTACCTCGCATAAGAAGGTAAGATTTTCGTTTTTATTATTTCTAAAAGATAGCTATGTACATATATTGAGCAGATTTTTTTCTTACATGAAATATCACATTTTATTTTTTCATAAAATATTTGTCTTTAATAAGACATGAACATGCAAGAAAACATTTTTTGTTCTGAAAAAAATATTCATATTATAAGGTCATTAGCTCTTTAATCAAATCCACATATTAAGGTTGAAATTAATTTGATAAAAACTGAAATGCATAAGAAGCTGCAAAAATTTCAAATTTTGTTTATTTCAATAGCATTTTTTATTTCCAATGCTTTTATAAAAGCTTTGATTACTTGTATGCATTTGGGACCAATCAAAATGTTCAGTAAAGTAAACTAAATATACAAAACAAACAGAATTAAGACCATTTTGAACCTTTTGTAGCAATTAACTAGCAAAATATTCTTCTTAGTTTCATTGTGAATAAAAATAAGTGATAAAATTCATTGTATTTTAGGGTTGTATTTTTCAATGAGGAAAAATGGGGAAATGAATGTTGTCTCCTTTGTCAGATGATATTAAAGGCAATTCAGTAGTTAGTAGGTGTGTTAAGGTGGAATTCTTTGAGTTATCACTGTTTTTTCACTATGGTGTTATTACACAAATATCACCACAAATTATTCCAAGTATTTACAGACAAATGTTTTATGCACCATAATATTGACATGTATGTTACTGAGAGTTAATATGAGTATCACTATGTTAGCATAGAAGATAACCTCCACTGCTAAGCATACATGGATAACAATTGAGCAATCCACATAAAAACACCTACTTGCATTTAGTGAGTATTAAGGGGAGACTATTCACGACGTCTCATTGTTAAGTCCCTTTGCATATACAAGACCAGTTTGTGATACTTCTACTAGGTGTGTGACTATCATCACGAGTTCTACCGACCAGAGAACCTGTGTCTTGTGATCACTGGACAGATCAAGGCAGAGGAGGTATTCAAGGCCCTGCAACCGATTGAGGAAAAAATTCTTTCCAAGGTGAGTCAGAGCTCCTGAAATTAAACTCTTTAATTCAGAGCACATATATGTGTTTTTTTTTAAAAAATCACCAAATTGTGTTGTTCTTTATTGAAACATTTTAAAATATTTATTTGAATACATGTATCTTCAGCATATAATTATATACTCAAGTCTTAACCAGTCTGCAAAAAAACCCTTAGTTGTGCTATATGAAAAAGATAAGTGTAATAATTGTGTAAGCATAATAATTGTGTATGTTTTGCGAGGGCTTATAATGGCATGTGCAGGAATAAAAGGGTTAAAGGAAATTTATATATCTTTTCAACCAACTTATTTGGTTGTTTTTACTCATTTAAAGCCATTTGGCCAAAGTTGTGTGTAGATGCATAACACAAATGACCAAATGATATGCACTTGTTATGCACTTAAAATAAAAATTATTGCAACACAAATGAGCCAGTCAATGCATTGTTTGGTTTAAGACAATTACATATTGTGAAACAGCCTTGTGAGATACTTGATTATCGCAACCTTAAAAACGGCATGTTCACATGTAAACTAGTGATCATATGTCATATCTTATTCAGTCATTTATTGTGTTTCTACAATGTTTTGCTTTTGGATAAAACAAAACACAGCTGGACACCTGATTAGTAGTTCTGATTATCGCTGAGATCCTAGCGGTAAACATCCTGGTCACATGACTCTCCAGTGGCACTCAGCAAACGTGATCATGGTAGACTCCGCACTTCAGCGTGTCATCAATTATACAGATCTGGCATAGGGAAAGTGATCGTAAAAAAATTAGTCACACTTGATTCACGTGGCCATACTGCACTGCCATTGGTCAGTAATGCTCTGATTAATCCCCACCCCTTTCTTGATACCATGGCAACCTGAGGCTTCGCAGTGCAAAGCCAGATAAGGCCACATTTTCATTGCCATTAAGGGTCTGATAAGTCAGGATCTCTGCATAGTCAAAAATGTTCGATTAAAGGTCCTGTGGGGACTTGTAACTTCTCTGACTTCTTGGCTCATTATGGGATCAGGATAACGAATTTCATGTGGGAAGTCTTTCAGCTGAACTGCGGGGCACTGTTGATTTCTATCCAGCCATTCGTCAGGGGTCTTCCGCCACCAATAAAATGACTATAATTGTGTTGTTACACTTAAACAAGGTTCTCTATAGCTGGTTTTTGAATAGTTTAAGGCTGAAGACGTATTCAAGGATGTGCAATCAATTGGAGACTAAATACTTAATTATTAAAAAGACAGTCTCTGATACTTTCTCATAAAAGTCTCTTTTTTCTTGTATACCCTTAAGGGATGGCATTTATTAGACTTTTCTTAAACAGTACATTCACTGAGGTTAAAGCATGCTTTTGTCAGAGAAAAAAAAGTATGGAAAAAGTCAGGTCTTTAATATGATTAAATAAAACAAAGTGCTATTAACCATCTTTTTAGCATTTATGGTCGATTGTGCTGTATACATCTTATCCCTTTTTTAACCTATTCAGGGTAGTCGAGGTGAATTTACCCGCCCCTGGCAGTCCCCAGTCCCACCACTAGAGGGCAGCAAAGAACAGGTGGTGAAGTATGCAGCAGATGAGGAGTCACATGGTATCGTGTGTGTGGCTTGGAGGGGTCCACCTGCTCAGGTACGGTGCTGCCACCAACTCTTTATCGTTGGTAACCGACAGTTTGGACTAGATTTTTTTTACCTTAAATGTCGATGTAAATTATTGTTACCTGATAAGATCCTGCAAAATGATGTTTGTTAATGTGCTACCTCTTTCAGAAAAGTGGAGCACAATACCCCACCCATCATTTCTAACATGTATTTCCTTTATGAGCAATGCAATCTGATCACCTCGGCCTTTATGCTATGCAAGAGACCTCTGACATAATAAGGCGCCATCTTGGATCTACTTTGTGTGTCTTAGTTTTAATACTGGGTATTTAATGTTGACTTTTCAATTTTCCGTAAATCATATAGATTGTATTGATAAAAAAAATCGTTGTTATTGCAAGATATACTCAACTAAATGATATATATATAATTTGTTACTTTCTCGCGAACGGACACTGTTTCATAACTCAGGCGACGCACTTTGGTGTATTCTAGAGCTATGTACGAGGTGTATTTTACGAACCATACGGAAATACCCGAAGTTTTACGATTGATGAGCAATGCTGCACAGTTAGCTATTTTTTAAACTAAGAAATCATTGTGACCGCTCACTTTTGAAATCACATTTAGAGCAATTTAGAGCATTTTTTTCACTATTTGTATCATCTTACAATGGCGGTAGTATTCATATCATCCTTGTTTACATTTAAAGCATGAGTTTATGCAGAAATTTTGTCCAAGTTTCCCCAAAACAGGGGTAAGGTTTTGTCAATTGTATTTTATATATACCACCTTTAAAAACAGTCTTGACATTGAAGCTTATGCATATTTCAATGCTAATTTGTTTGAATGAATAGACACAAGTTGTTATTTCATCAACAGCCAAATTTAGTGATTTGTGTTATTTTTTATTTTTCTAACTGTTGAAAACAAGGTAGTCTTGACTTTGGGGAAAGGAGGACACTTTTCCAACTTTTGGGGGAAAAATATCCAATATTTTGGGAATTTTCATCACTCAGTTCAGTTGAGACTTTAAATCACATATTCCTTTTAAGAAAATTTCATTTTCTTCTTCTCAGATAACTGACATACTGTTGATGGGACCATAAACCCAATAAACAAATCTTCTGCCAATAATATGCAAATCCTGGTCTGTAGCATTATTACATGACTTGGCTGGTGAAAAATAAAGTTCAATAGATTTTATGAAAGTAAGACTTTGTACAGAATGAAATAGTCGATAAATTCCTATTAGGTAAATTGATATGTAAATAAATTAATGGTTTTTGGCATCTTGAATTCTGGAGAAGGAAATTATGAACTGCTGCTTTGTATTTTTTACTCTTAAGCATGTATTTAAGAGACAGACTGTATAAACCAGAAGACAATGAAATGCATATTTCAGGACCCCTACCAGTTTGCAAGTGCCGATCTTCTTCTGGACTATCTGACAGACTCTGCTATATCTCCACTACAGAAGGAGTTTGTGGAGTGTGCAGAACCATACTGTAGTAATGTAAGTACAGCTGGGGTATACCAGACCTGGTAGTGCAATCGCTAGAAAGTCGGCTCCAGGTAAGGAGGCTTCAGGTTCGATTCCAGGCCACGACCTACCAAAGTCGTTAAAAATGGTAGTGGTATAGCTCTCTTGTTAAATCTCAAGCAAATATAAGGGCAGTTCCACGACTGCTTCGTCCGGTGTCGGGATAATGTGACTGGGTGTGGTATCATGTCAGGTGTTCACGTCATGCTTTACACAGTGATGGCAGCACTATATCTACTTCAAGTGGATACTGTCTCCGGATATCTAAAATACTGTAAGAGGTACAAGAAACCCAATAAACAGAAACAAAATAGCTGGGGTATTTCAAGTTTTAACTTTTATTGCCACCTCATCATATTTGTCATTATAAGAATTTAGGAGGAAGCCTCCACTGTTCTCATAGTTGCCAAAAGCAGAGAGCTTGCTAAATGTAATTATAGTAAACAAGACATATCACTGGAATTGACATATGCCCTGAAGATTCTTAAACCTTTAATATGACCTTGAGGGTTGCATTGCTAAAAGTATTTGAGACACACCTTCATGTGAAATTCGGTAAGTAGTTAGTATGAATAATTACCTGTAAAAATGGAAATAATTATGGCTGAGACACTAATATGTATAACACAAGAATCTGATTAAGATAAATGATATTCTATATGGCCCTAAATTTGACCTTGACATGAATGTTTGCACCTGGAAATATTATGTGAAAGCTATCTTTAAATGTCTGTGTGACAGTGAAGTTTGATTGAAATGCTGCAAATAATATGGAAGCTATGGTTCAGCAAATTGTACAGGTATACAGACAGGTGCACAGACACACAGATGGGCATTGCAGTTGTTAGATTCTGCCCTACAAGGGCATGGAAATGGGAGTAAAATGGAGTCTAGGCCCTGGGCCATCTGAAGTAAAAGCTTACCAATATTAAAATATGCATAAATAGCATAAATTTTAAAATTGATGATATATACTGAAAAGAGCAAATTTTATTTTAAACTGTCTTGTTTTATTTACATGAGTCCTTGTTTCTGTAGTAAATAATCTTCCTTTTTAGTTCCACTTTTTCAGAGAAAGTGGGGCTGTTTTCATGACTTCTCTCATCAGCAACAGCCTTGGTTAACTTTTTTGTCCACGATTCTTAACAGGTTTTAAGTACAAACTTCAAATACAGAAAACAATGCAAAATGGCAGGTAACTTTATTATTAATGTTGGCTCAGTTATGCTTCTTTTTCAACTTATGCCTCATTTGTAACAGAATTTTCTGCATTGAGATTTTTTGTTAAGGTAAGTAACAACTAACACTAAAAAATGTGGGGGTCTCTGTCTACAGACAGCTCTTGTTTTTCATTGCTAGAAATTTATCTTCAGAAATTCTAAAAACTGAAAGTAAATAAAGACTAAAATGAGATGCAGCTTCGTTATATGCTATTGTATGTTTTAGGTTCATGGTTACACCATTGAGAATTCAGAGAGCACCTTGTATTTCAAGTTTGACAATGTTGTCAAGGAGAAACTGGACATGATCCATCCCATGTAAGTCTGCGTCTAGCTTGGGAAATTCACAGTGTCAGATAAGAGGAATAAATCTGACTTTGTGAAACAATTCACTGTTTAACATCCATAGTTACTGTTGCTATCTGCTTACAAGTTATCTTTCAATGGGCATGCTTAATTGCAAACTACATCTGTTCACCACAGCTACAAATATTGTGTCAATTCATTTTTTATGGCAATAAAATGCATGTTAGCTGCTATTTCTTATGGAAAGCTGTATTTATTTTTTACTCACAAATATGGATATTTAGATATTTTTCTTAAAGCTTTCTGTCTGTTCAAAACGATATATACTTTGCATAATGGAAGTTAAGTTTGAGATTTTCGTTTTTAAGGAGGAAATTATGTTGCTGCTTTTTAGTTGGTGAGAATCAGCAAGTTTGGAACAGTTCATATCTCACATGTTTCACAACCCATTGTTTTGCCTGGCTAGAATTTGGAATTGTTCTAGTAAGACGACTGTTACATCTAAGGCAATGAAATTTTCTTAATATAAACTACAATAGGTTAAACAATGTTAACACAAAAAAAGGAATAAAGTTGTTTGACATGAAAAGAATTAACTTTGTTTGACATGAAATTAATTAACATGCCTGCTCAATAATGATAAATACGTTCTCTGCTGTGTTCTCTTAAAACTATATAGGTGTACAAATTTAATCAATAACACAGTTAAAATCAATTTGCATTAAATGTCTAAGAAGACATCAAATCTTTTTTTTTGCCTGACAAGCATGCTTTATAATGTTTGTTAAATCTTTTTGAAAATTCGCTTTCATGAGACATAAAGTACATAAGAAAGGTTGGCATTAAATGTGAACTTTGTTCTAAAAGGTTATCTATTTATAACAGATTCTTACATTGCAGTGAAGAAGATTGTTATTAAATATGAGGGTTAAAATCAAAAGAAAACTCCACTCTGTTTAACGGCATATCTTCTGCAGGTTTATTTAAATTATCAGATGTAAATTAATATGAGAGCAAAGCTAAGAATGGCGAAAACTTTTCAATGTCATTTCTATGTTTCCAGTCTGACAGGTGTTCTGAAGAGGCTCAGTTCAGGAGGTGAGAAGTTGGACATGACGCGGATTTCTAACCTGATCCATCGGAAAATCCTGGAAGGCCTCTCTTCGGTCAGTCTCAGCCAGCCGAGCTGTGCATTAATATTGTTTCCCTTTATCAACCTGTTAAATAGACTCACTATTTAAACTTTTCACTTTCACACACAATATATTGTTTGGAATTTTTACCTGGAGGTTTCAACTACTTCTGACTTAAGCAGCCGACTAGTTGTTTATTAGCAGCTGGTCAACACCACTCAAGGGTGTGAGCAATTTAAAACGTTGTATGACAGATGTGCAGATGTGTTGAAACTGCCCACGTCCTTGTAAAAAACCAGTAGGAGAGCACTGATGTATATTTTCTCTTTTACACCTAGTTCGAACTAGAAGCGTGACTTCAAACTCGCTGACTGCCCGGTCTTCCTCCACAAATAGCTTTGCTAAAATGGCTTTAATTTTGGAGCTGGATGTATTTAATAAAATTTGTGTTCAAAAAGGTCAGATGTGTTTATAGCTGAGTATCAGACTTGTTGACTCTTCATTATGTTGTTGTCTAAGTCCTGGGCATTGAAGACCCTTTTGAAACCCTGCAGTATATTATTAATTCTACCTCAGTATATTTTTTTTATCACCAATTTTAGCTGGATTTCTACAAAATTACCATAATTGTGCTGGTTCTGTTATATGTTTTAAAATTTAAAACAATCACGTAGATGACATGTTTCTTTTTTTACATTCAGCTGGAAGACAACCCTCACAACAAGATGGCCGCATACCTGATTGGGGACTTTCTTTTCTCAAAAACCCAGGAACATGTAGGCCACTCTTATATGCATTTTTTCTAGAAACCCCACGATTATGAAGTATATTTTGAAGCTTTGATCTGTTTTAGAAATCTTACATGTAATTTATACAACAATATGACCATTTTATGATTTTACCATAATTGTATATAAAAACAATTTAGAGAAAATCCAAACTGTTTGCATGGATTACCTATTAACGTAACATAATTTTAAGGTAATAGTACTTAAAGCATTTTTTAAAATGAAACTAATTATTTTCTTATTTATAAATAATATTTAAACTGTTTCCTTACTTTTCTGTCTTTACCATAACTGTGCACAGTGGAGTAATAAACACCATTCTTTCTGAAAAATGCCAAAATATTTATATTAAATAATATAAAAAAGTTCTTCTTTTTTTTGCATAATTTTTTAAGAATTGGGTACTTTTTAGCACTTATAGATAAAACCAAAGTACCAGATAAATGGAGTACAGCTTCTGCTAACTATTTTATTCCTCCTTCAAAACCTACAACTCACCAGAATCGTCTCAATATGACATTTTCAGCAAGTACCCACAATGTAGTGTTTAGGTGAGAATTATGGGATGTATGATACACAGATTTACTGCTAATGTTCTATTTTATATATATGTAAAACAAATTGAATATACTTTATTGAATACAAAAGGCAATCTTGCCTATCAGTACAGAATGATATAATTGACAATAATAATATAAAACATCAATTCAATTGTGGTATATCTATTATACAATTATAAACATATATTTTCAACTCATAGAAAGTATTTAAGGAAAAAGACCCCACCCCTTCAAAAAGATGTTAGAACTGTAAAACAAGATGAAGGCACCTCATGAAAAATAAATATCAGTAACATGAACAATAGTTCTTTTCACACAAAAGCGCACAATAACACATAATTATACTTAAAAATTAGCATGTTAATGACATTGATCATCGCATAAACAAAGTATAAACATACATTTATATTTTCCAGATGGAGCAACGTGTCAAGATAGTTGAACTGTACACTAAGATGAAGGCAGAACCCGAGTCCTTCTGGCTGGCCCTTCTCAACAAATATTTCATCGACAAACATCATACAGTGGTGAGTCCAAGATGACTTGTAACTCCTCATTACCTTACTATATGCTTTCGATTTCCAATCAGGGCGAGAGCTTTCGCATGAGGAAATTTCTTCAGCTAACCTGCAGTGCACCGGTGGTTCAACCCAGACATACGTCTGGGGTCTGCCTCCACCACCAATTAGCTGGTTGTTGCCAATAAGACCATAGTTGTGTCAGTGTGATGTAACAAAAAAACAAATCAAATAATTACTGGCACTCACATTGATTGAAAATGATTTGTGTGTGTAAACTGTTTGCTTTTGCTGCAAATTTGTAAATCTGAAATTTTCAAAACGGATCAAATTTCAACTTGTAGAATACTATAAATAGAATGTTTTGACCTTAACATGAACATTATAGAACAGCATTTAACCTTATAGATTTTTATATTTCTACTCACCTATTTGAATTTTAACATGATTACCGGTATACCCTATTTACATTACACTTCATAGTATTTTTGGTGCCATATGACCTGTTAAGTGTTGGTGTGCCGTAAAACCCAAATACAAATACATAGAACTTGGCCAATATTATGTTGGTTTGTTCAGCAGCAAGTAATACAGATCCTTCTAAGCCTGTTTGGTTTGTGCTTACCATATTTAGAATAAATTGGTTAATTCCTAAGACTCGTCATATTTGCTTTCCCCAGATCCTGGGAGAGCCAAGCATATCTCTGATGAAGGAGATGGGGGAGGAGGAAGCAGGGAGGGTTACTGCCCAGCAAGACTCCCTGGGCAAGGATGGGCTAGAGAAGATGGCCAGCAGGCTCCAACATGCTACAGAAGAGAATGAGGTACCCACAGGGCTATTGATTTTCTCTGAATAAGGGATTAAATTGTGTAATTGTTGGTCCACATCGCATGCACTATTGTGGGGTAATATTTTTTTTTAAAATATGAGTAAATTGAAATGGCATGTCAGTCCTGTATCTTATGTCTGTTTCACAAACTTAAATAAGGTGTATTAATATACTCATAATATTTATTTTACTTGTATTTTTGATAAATTAAAAAGTTTTTTACAGTACAATGTGTTCAGGACGATATTTGTTTATGACCCTGTTAAGGGTGGCATATAGGAGTTCACCCATCTGTCCATCTTATATCTGTGACATGGGCATAATTTCCATATTATTAATATAACTTCAATTAAACTTAATTATCTTACAGACATACCTTTCCTTGTGTCACACATAACATTGCATCAGTGACATGTTCAAGGTCATGGCCATAATAAAGGTCATCACATCTACGGGTTCATATCTCAATTTCAGTGACATATCTTGTTACTACACACAACTGGACCTGGTATTTCAACTGGTAGAGAATCAGCTTCAGGTACAAAGGCCCTGTGTTCAATCTGGGGCCACAGAATACCATAGTCAATAAAAATCATAGTGGTATAGCTTCCTTGCTAGCAGTCGGGCAAATATAAGGGTAGTTTATGACTGGTTGATCTGGTGTCAGCAATATTTGACTTGGGGTGGCATCATGCCAAGTGTTTATGGGAGCTGTATATCGTCTTAAAGAATCACCTTCAGATTACTGAAATACTGTTAGTTGGACGATAAACCTCAGTGAACAATAAAATACACAATATTCCTTCTTTTACCTTCTAACACCTTTGCATGTATGTTAAATTATATTTTCCACTTTCCAACAGAAAGAGGCTCCTGATTCCCTGCTGACCAGTGTCAATATCCCTGATGTCAGCTCCATTCATTTTCACCCTATTTCACCATACTCTAACCGGTTGGTGCCAACCCAGCAAGGAGACCCCGCCCATAAATCAGGAAGCCCCACCCACCCAGCCTTCCCATTGGATAAAATACCCTTCAGATTCCAGCTGGATGATATACATTCAAATTTTGTACAGGTAATTAAACAACTGGTATCTGTTCAATATGTTGATTTAACTGGCATAAAATGATAAGATATAAATGAGATATAACATGTGTTAAATGATTGACCAAAGTATGCCGTATGATTTCAAACACATACACATAGAGTCCATTCACAATTTGTTGAAAGTTGATCTGTTCTGATCATAAAAATGTGTACATTTGAGGCAGTAGAAAACATTTTTAAGAACACAAATTATCTTGAAACGACATTAGTTCCAGTTGTCTGCTGAAGTTTAATGGCATCACTTGACATTATATTAATATAACCTTTTAAGTTAATGGAGTTTAACTATATTATATCATCCTAAAGTAGAAATTAATACTTTGTCGTTTAAGTTAATTAGGAAATATATTTTAAGTTTGCATGATCTAACGCCCAATATTTTATGGTTTCAAATTCATGTGCATATTAATTTAATCACGAAGGCCATATTTGAACGAGATTGTCCAAAAGAGCATCGGCTCCAGGTACAGGAGGCCCTGGGTTCGATCCTGGGCCGCAACATACCAAAGTTGGTAAAAATGGAAGTGGTATAGCTCCCTTGCTAATGCTCAAGCAAATATAAGGGTACTTCCATGACTGGTTGGCCCTGTGTCAGGATAATGTGACTGGGTGTGGTATTATGCCAGGTGTTCACAGCAAGCTGTACACAGTGAAGGCAGCACGATATCTGCTTTAAGTGGACACCGTCTCTAGATAACTGATATACTGTTGGTGGGAAGATAAACCCAATAAACCAAACCAAACAAGATCTAATGTGACCAGGGCCTTTTACACAAATCGCCATTTTTTCCAGACTTACTTATGCAAATAACAATTATTTTCAGATGAATGTACTCCTAGATTCAAGCCGTATTCCCCAGAATCTCAAGTACTACCTGCCCTTGTACTGTGAGGTTCTGTTTGAGAGCCAAATACAGAGGGATGGTGGTAAGTCTGGATTCATTTAACTTTTTGTGTGACCTAGAGTTACTTTTATTTCTGACCTTATCTATATTCCTATTATGACGACATATTCCCTCACTGGTACCATATATGAATATAAAAGACTTTGCAATGTAATATTGTCAGTATATGCCTTTTCATGCAGAAAATTTTATCCTGTTTTTAGAGTATGGGTCTTCACATTTTTTCCTTTTATGCAGAACCATGGAATAAAACATTTGTTTTTTCATTTGATCCTTTAATCCTTCTGTAATTTATAACATAGTTTTTGGAAGTCTGACAGTCATTGAGGGTACTTGTATATTGCTACATATACTTAATTTTCCTTACTGACATACACTTTTTTGCTGTCATTCAGGCATTATGAACAAATGATTACCTTACTTATTTTATTGCCACAAAACTATTGTCTTGTTTCTGGACACAGTGTATAGAAAACTTTAGATAGGCACTACTTAATAGTTGATAGTTAAATTTAGGAAACACTTTTGATCAATGTGTCATGATAGGTCTCAGCTGTTTGTATGTTTGAGTTGAACTTTGTTGCAGTAGCTTTTTGTAATATCAAAATGATACTTCGGTGGTCATGTATTTGTGATTATTTGCACTATTATCTCTCCTGTACCAAGTGACGGTAAGCCATGAGGATGTGATATCCCAGCTAGAGGCTGACACCCTGGCCACAGGAGCCTGTCTCGGAGTGAATGGTTCTCGATTCTCCTGTGGGAACTATCCCCAGCTTGTTCATATCAAAATACAGGTACAACCATACCTCCTTTATAACTGTTTGTACATAGTACACATATATAAGGAACACCCATTCAACTTGTTTAAAAATACTATCCGTCAGATGGAAAGTAACTGAGTCAGTTATCACAAAGTATTAAGACTTAAACTTTAACTGGACCTGGTAGCGCAATCGGTAGAGCGTCGGCTCCAAGTACGGGAGGCCCCGGGTTCGATCCCGGGCCGCGACATACCAAAGTCGTTAAAAATGGTAATGGTAAAGCTCCCTTGCTAACACTCAAGCAAATAAAAGGGCAGTTCCACGACTGGTTGGCCCGATGTCAGGATAATGTGACTGGGTGTGATCATGCCAGGTGTTCACGGCATGCTTTACACAGTGAAGGCAGTACTATATCTGCTTCAAGTGGACACCGTCTCCAGATAACTGAAATACTGTTGGTGGGACGATAAATCCAATAAACAAACTTAAACTTTGCAAAACAGCAAATAAAACAAGGGATTTTGTACTACTTACAACATGTTTGTTGAATATTAACTGAAAGTCTTGTGGTCTGATCTCGAATTAAAACATTTCCCTAAACATTCTTTACAGGTGGAGAGAGAGAAGTATGAATAGGGCGTGCAATGGTTACATGAGATCTTGTACGACACACAATTCACAGCGGAGAGACTCAAGACAGTAGCCAAGAAGATGAACAATGAGATTGCCAAATATAAGAGGAAAGGCAATGCGGTCTTGAGAGCCCTCATCCGAGGCATCTTCTTTACTTCAGGTATTCCTGTGGGACTAGCTGACCTTCTACCTAAATCTTTTTCTTCTTTCCTAGCATTCTTTTTTATCTTATCTAAATCTTTTATGTTTAATTTTTTTCAACTCTTTTTAATGTTTTTAAAGTATCTCTATCTTGTCCTGTTTATGTTTTAGCTCCTCTATATTTAAGATGCCATACTTTGCCAGTTTTGTCTTTTTTACTGAGCTCTGACACTTCCTGTGTCTGTGTACTTTATTTGGGGTTTTATAGAGACACAATTATAGTACCGGACCAGGTAGCACAATCGGTAGAGCGTCGGCTCCAGGTACGGGAGACCCCGGGTTCGATCTCGGACCGCAACATAACAAAGTTTGTAAAAATGGTAGTGGTATAGCTCCCTTGCTAATGCTCAAGCAAAAATAAGGGTAGTTTCACGACTAGTTGGCCTGGTGTCAGGATAATGTGACTGGGTGGGGTATTATGCCAGGTTTCATGGCATGCTATACTCAGTGAAGGCAGCACTTTATCTGCTTTAGGTGGACACCGTCTCCAGATAATTGAAATAATGTTGGTGGGACAATAAACCCAACAAACAATTAAAGTCATGTTGGCATCATCCGTCCATTATTGGAGGAAGAAGATGCTGGACAGTTTTATGGGTTGAATCACCATTGCATTGTAGGTCAGCTTGAGGACCCCCTTCTGGGTCACGAACCCAAACATGGCAAGGCAGAAATAACATATCTATTCACTTACTTGACCAATGAATTCCCTGTTTTAAGTTACATGCATGTCACGGTTGTAGCTAAATTATTTTTAGTATTTTCATGTTTTTTTGCTAATTTCTGCTATTGAAACCTATATACAATTTAAACTTAATTGAATCAAATGAAAGCAACCTCATCGTGTTTTGTGCAGGAATCTGACACAAGGAACCACATGATCTGCAATTTCACTATTGAGTAGATCAGCATATTGTTTATGACAGATCTATATATATATGTTGTTTATAACCACAAACACATTTCAGTGTTCTGCTGAGGGCGCAGTTTCACAACATTTATCTCATAGTTTATAAAAAATACAAATGTCACATACATCTTGCTCCCGGTCCGACGTATAAAGCGTATGAATTTAACCAATAAATAGAGGCCGACCAGTTTAAATCACTGCCTTGGTTCGAATCCTGGTCAGGGAGATAACTTCAGTGTGGAGAAGTTTTCCAGTTACCTGCGGTGTGCCAGTCGTTCTACCCATACATAAGTCCTGGGTCTTCCTGCACATGGTTGAAAATATTGGCTTCATTTGCATCATCAACACTATCACTCCCTTTTTATTAACCATAAGAAAACAAACCACAGACCATATAACCTTTACTATTATATTTGTTCTTGCTTCTGCCTAAACAGACTGTAACCATCAGACCAACAGCATGCTAAAGCAGAACAAGTTCCTGGACAATGTACTTGCAGATCTGGACAAGGACCCTAAAAAAGTGAGTTGGTTGAACTTGTAAAATAGCTTACACTTGTTTTGATATTTTATTTGCCAAGACACAGTAATATGGTCATTGTGTATTTTCCAGCTTTTCCTGGTGACAGAAGATCCCAAACATTTGCTTTTGTACAATTTCTGGTGTGCCAAAGATAAGCCTTATTATCGTTAATTGCTGAATATTTTACCCAAACTACGTGAACTAGGACTCCAACCCATAACCACTGGGCGCAAATGCTCAAGTATTAGAGTGTTGGCTTGCGGATCAGTAGGATGTGAGTTTAAACAAAGACAAAGACTAAAGTTGGTAGTAGTGGCTTCCCTCCTAACGCTCGGGGCTAAGGGGACAGCATTACGCCTGACTCGCTGGTGTCAGTATAATGGACCGGCTGGGTTCAGTCCCAGGGCACCTCATAAGTGCCCCTGTGCTATAATGATAGAAATGTTGCTGTACAGTATAGACAAAAATGCTGGTAAATCCTAATCCCAACCCATAACCCTAGCTGTAATATGTCACCTTGAATTGGTTACTTGCTAAGTATACAATCTTCTATGGTTCAGCTTTCAGTATCTTGCATTCTGGGTTGAACGAAATGTCTACGGCTGTTATCATTTCTCCTTTTTTCTGCATTTTCTGAACTTAAATGTCATCTTAGGCAAGCAGTGGCCTCACTTTAGAAACAGGCTAATTGTCTTGGTTTTTTTTTGTGCATTTACAAAGGGGGACATATAGCAGTTGCATTGTCCTTCTGTTTGTTTGTGAATCTATTCAGTTTTTGTCTCGGACAAAAACTTTACCATATCATTTATACTACCTAACTCAGAATGCACAATCTTAAAGACATACACTTTTTGAAGGTGTATTAGGCATTTACAAGAGCTACGACTATGGTCAAGGTCTTATTTAAGTCATTTTTATGATTGACTACTCCTGCTATATATTAGTGTCTTGACCATAACATTGCACTTTTTACACGTACGTGTATTTAATCTAACTACACATTAAATTGGTGTTGTGTAAACAATTTAGTGGCAAAGGTCAGGGTCATATTTAAGGTCATTTTTATAAATGCTGGTCCTGCTGTACACTTTGTGCTGGTCATAACTGCTATTTTTACATCACCATCTCACTAACATATTTATTAAAAGTGTGTTGTGTATAGTATTTGAAAGTTGAAAGGTCAAGGTCATGTTAAGGATCATTGCCTCTTTATCAGCATTTGTCATATTTCCACTGACATTCCTTGTTCTGACATAGCCATTGTCTTCCTTTTTGACTCTTAGTGACATACCTTATTTAAACTGTTCGTAAAACTTAACAATTAAATTGCACTGAAAATACCTTTTGTATAAAACATCACAGGGTATATAGGCATGAAAGAAGCATTCTTAGAGTGAAAAATCTATGTATTCTTTCACTGATTTATGACTTGATGTGCTCTTCAGGTAGAGGAGAATATGGAGGAGTTACGTCGATTGTTGACCCGGCAGAACAACATCACGGTTCATGTGGCAACCAACGTGGACAAGTTAACAGCAGGAGGCTACCAACCCCAGACACCTTGGAAAAACCTGGTTGCAAAAAATGCCCAGACAGATATGGATAGGTTTGTGGTATATATGTGTGAAATATAGTTTTAGGTTTGTCCATCCATAAGCGCAGAGCCATTTCTCAGAAATTAGCTGGTGGAGCTGGGTTGTTTTAGTTTATTAAACATCACAGTGTAATAGATAATGTAAAGATTCAGATGCCCTGATCTTGTAAAATAAGTCTTCAATCAGGGCCACATGTCATAGAAGTCATAAACCTCTATTTAATTTTCTTCTTAATTAAGTTAATATGATAGTATACCGATAATTGTTGCAATTTTTTCATATTTGACCACAGTATTGATAATGTAAAATAAGTTTTAGGTTTGTTGATAAAAAGTTGTACTGTCAAAGTTTTCTTTGATCTTTATTATTGTAAGGCCAGGGATTTTGATAACATATTATTTTTAATCTTATTATTTTAATATTATATTTTTATAAGTTGTAACTGCCAACATGTCACAGACCGGCTGCAATAGCTCAAGTGTTAGTAGCAGTAGATCAGTAGATCCCGGCCCGGGTCAAACCAGAGACTTTAAAGTTGGTAGTAGTGGCTTGCCCCATAACCCTCAACTAAGGGCACAGCATAATGCCTGTCTCGTCAGTGTCATCTATTATGGACCGGCCGGGTTCAGTCCCTGGGCACCTCATAAGTGCCATTTTGCTATAATGATAGAAATGTCGCTGCACAGTATTGGCAAAAATGCCAGCAAATCCCATGTTACATTTTAGTGCAGAAAATATTTACAGAGGTACTTATGTTCGAGCAGTTAGAGTTGCTGTCTTGGTAATATCATTTGATAATGGAAATTTCTATTAATTAGTGACACAAGCATTGTTCTTTAATGCGACAATTATAAGGTCAAATACTACATAATAGTAGACTTATGTAACACTGCTATAATCTGAGATATTTGTTAAAAATCTGTCTCTACCTGGAACTGCAGAAAATCACCAATATGAATATACTTGCATCTTGATCTATTTCTAAAATTCAAACTTTATATTTGAACTTTGATACATGCATTTTGTTTTTAGCTTACCCATTCAGCAGACGTCAAAGTATGTGTTACCGTTGGCTGAAGCCAAACATCTGTCTGTTATTGTGGGTGTGGGATCTGTGGAATCAGCCTACCTCATACAGGTACTGGTATTGTTTTCTGAAAACTAATTCTGAAAAGTTAAAAATACTTTATATTATAATTAGTCTAGAAATTAGTTTAGAAATGTTTTACATTATAACATTGTTTAAATCAAATTTCTTCTTTTATTTTTTGTCATGATAATTCTCTTTCAGACTTCAAATAAAACTGAAAGAAACAACATGTATCTTTGTGCTGATTCTGTACTATAGCTCCACATTTCTCAACAACAAAAAAAAGATGCTATTGTTGTGTCCTGCTCTTCAGCATTGACCTTGGTTAACCATTTTGGTTTAGATTTGATTCTTAGAGACAGTCTATTTGCTGCAAACTTGTAATACTTGCACACTATCAAAAGAAAATGCAACTTCAATATGGCAGGTAACTGTAAAATCAATGTTGTCACAGTTATGCCTCCTTTTTTACTAAGATATTTTTGTGTTGGTTAAGTTTTTTGGTAAACTCATTTTCTTGTCATTTTTGCCACTTCCTCAGATCTGTTTTGAAGCTTTTTGTGCAGTGGTGTATAAGGATAGAGAGAGAAAACCTTGCTGTCAGAAAGTGCTTATGTCATGGTCACTCTGCGGTAGAGCAGGCTTATTGTGAACAACATATTTTAGTGTTGTGGTGAAAGCCTTGGAGGTGTGGGTTGTTCGAACAATGGAAGGCAACTGCAACAATAACAAACAATATATCAAAGATATATATAGAGGTTTATTATTTAGTGGCGAATGCAATGATGTATCGCAAAAATCGCCAGACACAGACACACAGCAGATCATGTGGTTAAGTGTGCACAATATTGTCGTGCCTGAGAATGATGGGACAATAAAGGGACAATAAAGGGACAATACTAAATAAGATGAAAACCAATCAAATGTATCTGTAGAACAACAATAATAGATACGACAAATAAATAAAAACGGACAAAATGTATATCTAATACCCTAAGAAGAGGCAAGTGAGTTCCATGACTCTTATAAGTTTCTGTTTATGCTACATATGGTTACAGCTAATATTATTTTTCAGCTGACCTGCAATCTCAAGTGGTTTTGTTCAGACTATTCTGGCGGTCAAATGGCCATTATTGTTGGAGTTAAATGTATCTAAAACCAAACCATCTTAACATAAAAGAACTGATGTCATGTAATTTTGATTTTAACCCAGCCATTGTTTGGCTGAAGGAGAGTATATATTAACCAATCATGTATTGGTTTCACCTTCTCTCTTCACCACACCAGTTAATAACATCTCAATTTTCATGTCTATTATATACTTACATCATTGCAACTCTCCCCATTCTAGACTGTCCCATGTGTGGATTCTTTTGATCATCCTGACCTGGCCGCCATCAACATATTCATCCAGTGTCTCACACAGTTGGAGGGGCCCATGTGGAGACAGATCAGGGGTCTTGGCCTAGCCTATCACTACAGGTCAGTGCTTTAGTGTATAGTCACATTACAGGTCAGTTCTAAAGGTGATATCCGACAGTTTGACAATGTCTAATATATATAACAAAATCTGACCTCTGTTAGGGGTATGTGTACATAATTTCTGCAGAAAAAAAAAATTCATACTTTAGTCTATGCTTTGAATATTTTCAAGGCAGTAAAAAACGTTAATTGACACTTTAATGTTAATTCTTTTCAAATCTATAAATCGGAATGATTGGGATTCCTGCTAAAAATAGATATTAATGTCACAGCGGACGGCATGGATGAGCTAAGACATAAGTGGTTCTGTGGTTTTCCTAATTTAAAAAAAAAAGCTAACTGCAGCATGGCTCAGATAGAAAATACATGCTTGTAATGACGATTGTGACGTTATGGTTCACTTTTCAGACAGGTGAAGGAAATCAGTTAACAGCAATTTGCAAAATCTGTTCAGGTAACAATGGTTTATAATGATGTTTAATGAAAATACATTTGGTCGAAATTGTTGGCTACCACCTTTAAAGTCTAGGGCTTTCTTTTATATAAAAAGGCATGAATGGAAAAAATGAATCATTACGAATTTATGGCCTCATATGAAGGTGTGGCCTTGGCATTGTCTATTATAACAGGCCACTGCTTCCTGGTTTTTAAGACTATTTAAGCCATTGGAAAAAATTGGAGCCTTGGTCTATGTTGGTGTATTATTCAATGTATTTTCGCGGAAATGAGAATTAAACTTGACAGGCCACATCAAGTTTGGAGAATCTGTTGTAGTGGTGAGTAAATTACATAAAAGCATCAGTGAATACCTTCTTATACTTTTAATGCAAATTGATTAATGTTGGTAAATATTGCATTTTTAAATTTTTGTAAAAAACCCTACAAAACTTTGAACCTTGTTGAATAATGGAAATAAACATTACATATAATCACTTGATTATAATCATGTGATCCTTCAGAGTCTGAAATTCTGCTTCCTTAAATAGCAAAATTATTGCCCTCTGGTAATTTTTTTTAAATTAACTGGATGGATTCACTTTGATCTTTATATATATATATATAGGTACCTGTTGATGTGAAGAAAAATTGACATTAGTAAGGATAAGTAGAAGACCACAGTTGGTTATTGGAACAGTGGTTGAAGCCAAATATCATGGGGAAATATATGTTTTACAAACAGCTCTTGTTAATATTTTAAAATTTTATTTTATAATTATCTACCGGTAATATTCTTGTGTAATGAACCCCCTCTGGGATTAACATCTGGGTCTATCCGGTTTTTGTATTTAATCTTGGAGGATTGACTCATACCTTCATTGAAGTAAGCAGATCTAATTGGCCATTTTTTAGTTGTAAAATTGTTCCATTCACAGCATGTATACCGCCCCAGAGACAGGCTCCATGTACTTGCTGCTAGCTAGGGCCACCCATATTGTCAGCGCTTTCAAGGAGGCAAGGGACATTGTGGTAAATATCTGCATATGATCACACTAGTGCTGGTAAACCATAAATTAAAAAAGATTGAAATAAAAGAAAAAAGAATGAAAAAAGAATGAAAAAAGTTTGCCACGGCAGAGTGGTTTATGAACACTTACTTCTCAGCCCCTCAGTAAGTTTAAAACCAAATTGTGGAGGTAGACAGGTCTTTTTATTGTGGTGGTGGTTCTACCTAGAATTTTGTCTGTCATCAATAAAAGCTAGACATCTTCATGTAATGTTTATGTAATGTAGACGTACATTTATTTTTTATAAAAGCTTTAAATTATTTTATGTCAAACGTAAATGTTGAACAATTATAGAAGTTATCAACATTGAATGTTGAATGATTATAGAAGTTATCAACATTGAATGTTGAATGATTATAGAAGTTATCAACATTGAATGTTGAATGATTGTAGAAGTTATCAACATTGAATGTTGAATGGTTATAGAAGTTATCAACATTGAATGTTGAATGGTTATAGAAGTTATCAACATTGAATGTTGAATGGTTATAGAAGTTATCAACATTGAATGTTGTATGATTATAGAAGTTATCAACATTGAACGTTGAATGATTATAGAAGTTATCAACATTGAATGTTGTATGATTATAGAAGTTATCAACTTTGAATGTTGAATGATTATAGAAGTTATCAACATTGAACATTGTATGATTATAGAAGTGATCAACATTGAATGTTAAATGATTATAGATGTTATCTAAACACCTCGTTGTCTCTTTTCTCACTTAAATGGACTATATAGTCTGTTTTATGGTATCTTTATATTGTCTTCTCTTCCTACAGATGGGCTATGTGAATGGCAGTGCTGAGTTTTCTGAGATTGAGCTGGAGACTGCTAAGAGCAGTCTGACCTTTGAAATTATTGAGAAGGAGACCACAGTGGCCGACGTGACCACACAAAGCATGCTGGCTTACCTGAGGAATGTGCCTTATACTTATAACAGGTAGACCTTTGTAAATCTAATACTCAACTTTGAGGTGGGATTTTGATTGACAAAAATTTGGCTTACAGACCGCTGTAAACTAAGAGGGCAAACAGATGGGCATCGTCAACCTTATTCATGAATCTATTGTTATTTTTTTATCCATTTGTTACTTTTTGGTAGATTGCCATTATGTTTGTTTTTTATTTTTGTATGTAACATCGCACTAACATGATTATTGCCATATTAGCAACATCCATCTAATTATTGGTGGCGGAAGACCCCAGACTTATGTCTGGGTAGAACCACTGGCACACCACAGGTTAGCTGAAAACCTCCCCACATGGAAGTTGTCTCCCTGACCGAGATTTCACTCACCATATGGTGAGGGGCTAAGGAGTTAATAAGTCTGCTGCCATTTAAATCATTGTCATAACTTTTATGCCATAAATTCCTATTTTAATGTTTTCTCTCTAACCATGAAAAGACGTAACATGATGTATGCTCAATGGTGTACATTCTAATAATCTGAAAAATCAAAGCATTTTGAAATAAATATTGTTTGCCGAATTTGTAGGAGGATGTATGTTGCATGTGAAAGGTACGATAAGTACTCTCAGTCAAAAGGAGAAGTTGCAGTACTGTAACAGTAAAATAAGCATAAATATTAAAGTGTAAAATATTTCTTTCAAGTGCAGATGACAAACTATTCATGTGGTGATAGCTCTCGTATCTTCTTCATATGACTATCTTCTTCTTCATATGACTATCTTCTCTTGGTGACTGAAATATTGTTGGATGGTTGTTTGCTGAAATTATGTTATATTAACACATGATGCCTGTTGTTATTATCTTGAACATTTTTTTCAGATTCTTCTGAATATAAGGTCTACAAGTCGGAATAGGAATACCGATAATTGAATACTGGTAAAATAAACATGTCTCTATTTCAGGGACTCCTTGAAATCAGTTTCCAAGGTAACAATGGAGGACATGAAGCGTGTTGGAAAAAAGTACATTGCCAGTCTGTTTGAGGAGAACCAGGTCCGGCGAGCCATCTGCTGTAACCCTTCCAAGGTCACCGAGGTGGTCAGTGGCTTTACAGAGTAGGTGACGCTTTTTCAATGCCTAAAACAGCAATATATTTGTACTTGTGTGCCTGCTGACAAGTTGTAAGGGTGGATTTTTTATATAAATCCTCAGTTCTCAGTTGTATGCGTTTGAGACCCAGTCAGGGAACTCTTCCAGCATGTGTGTCTGGAGCCAACACAGGAAATATAAATGTGGCCATAAAAAATATGTTTCCATGTAATATTTCTACAGCTACAATTTCTACTACTACTCTGGGGAGGATACAACAATTACATGTTATGAAGCAACAAAATGGAATGGGCAGTATGTGTAAATCTTGCGCAGCAGTATCTCATAATGTTGGCTTGCATGTAGAATTAAAATGTGTTGTGATGACCTTTGTAGAGCTTGGTTTGTATTGCTGACACGTGTCTCAAAATAAAAAAAACAAAAAAAAAGGATACAAAACTATCATTCATTTTTGACGGCCCAAGTTTGAATCACAAGCAAAGGCTTACCATTCAGTTTGGATATGATTTAGCTAATTTTTCTACTTTGTTTATATCAAACCAGTAGTTTTATGGCTGGTTAGCATAGTTTAATGATAATTTAACAGGGTTTGGTGCTATTGTATGTTTATGCTTTGCTATAACAGTAAGAAGAACACAATATATGCTTATGTTTCAAAACATTGTTAACCCTTTCCAGGTGTGCTTCGAGTTATAATACTTCTGGTGGTGAAATTATGAAATATACAATATTGAATTCGGCTTTCCAATATGTTAATATCAATAATAGCTAAAACTTTCCAAAGAAATGTAGTTTTCAGTTCAAATTAAATGAAAATTAATAATGGTAGACTTGTTGCACAATATGTCCTAAGTGAAGAAACATTTTTCCTGTGAGATCTCCAAATCTCGAATTCTTACATCTAACTGTTTTTATTTACTGTATCTGGAGCAATTCTTTCTACTTCCCTGTTTCAGCTTCTTTGCATGGAGATGGCTTATAAAATAAAGAATTATAACATAATGGACCATTCTGCGATTTATACCTTACTCCTCCCTCTTTTGTTATTTTGACAGTTATTGTTCATGCCAACTTAAAATGCTCACAAACAGTATCACAAACAAAACACACGTGCTCTATTGTATAAAGTAGGCCTTTGTATAAAATAGATCTCTGTATAAAGTAGGCCTTTGTATAAAGTAGACCTTTGTATAAAGTAGGCATCTGTATAAAGTATGCCTTTGTATAAAGTAGGCATTTGTATAAAGTAGGCCTTTGTACATGTATAAAGTAGGCCTTTGTATAAAATAGATCTCTGTATAAAGAAGGCCTTTGTATAAAGTAGGCCTTTGTATAAAATAGATCTCTGTATAAAGTAGACTCTTGTATAAAGTAGGTCATTGACTTTTGTATAAAGTAGGCCTTTGTATAAAGTAGACTCTTGTATAAAGTAGGTCTTTGTATAAAGTAGATCTCTATAAAGTAGACCTTTGTATAAAGTAGGCATTTGTATAAAGTAGACCTTTGTATAAAGTAGACCTTTGTATAAAGTAGGCCTTTGTATAAAGTAGTCTTTTGAATAAAGTAGGCCTATGTTTAGAGTAGACCTTTGTATGAAGTAGGCCTTTGTATAAAGTAGGCCTTTGTATAAAGTAGATTTTGTATAAAGTAGGCCTTAGTATAGAGTAGACATTTGTATAAAGTAGGCCTTAGTATAGAGTAGACCTTTGTATAAAGTAGGCCTTTGTATAAAGTAGGCCTTTGTATAAAGTAGACCTTTGCTGTTTACACTTACACTGATAAGCTGGTTAATGTAAACAGGCTTCACCAACCCATTTGGAATTGTCCATGTTTCTGCTAGAAATTTTTTGCTTTAGGCATTTGAGCTTGAGCAAAATAACATCTGAAAAGGGTTTTATCCAACTGCAACTGGATATTACACTTAAGACTCTCCCCTTCGGAATGCAGTGTGTTTTCTTTGCTCCATTCAACATTCTTTTAAAGACAGGGCTTGTATATACAAGGGCTGTTCCAAAATTCAATGACAAATTGTATAGCTTATGGAACTTCAGTATTATTTTTACATAACATCTTAGTAAAATGTGTATTTAAACAGGCAAACATAGTTGTGCATCATTATTGTCAACAACAACAAAAACAAAATTTTGAGTGACCCATTCAACTGTTGTTTATGATCTGTTCATCAGCAAGCCATACAAAACATTTTAGTTTCTTCTACTATCATTGCAAAAAAAAATTTGTCACAGAGTTCTGGGAGAACCCTCATATATATGTCTATTTCCTTTAGCATGATTGGTATCACCATAACAGTCAACCCAAACAAGGCTTTTGTAGGCCATATTTTGGTCTAATATTGACAGTGTTTGCTTATTTAGGTAATTTTTTTCTATTTCCTTTGCAGGCTGGGCGTGACACTGGAAACCCTTCCTTCACTAGATAACAGCTCTCTATGTGAACTGGACTGAGTCACGGAAAGTCAGAGTGATGCCTATCACATCATAGTCCGTTGCCTCTTTCTCAAGTCCAGTCACATCCTCAACAGCAGCAACATCAGCAGCAGCAACATCAGCAGCAGCAATAACAGCAGCAGCAGCAGCAATAACAGCATTTTATTGATAGAAATTTGATTATGCACACCTGGTATCATCAGCAACATCTTCCAGACATCGCGAAAGTTCAGAAAAAGTGTCAGTCATTCGGACCGGCAGCCTCTGATATTTTGCCGGTCCGAAAGAAAAATTGCCGGTCCGACAATTTTTGTTCGAAAACTAGCTTTTTCAAAGCCTTTGTTGCTAATTTTACATTTATAAGAAATAAAAATGTATTGAGATATTAACCAGTTGAACTTGAACACAAATAACAGTTCAAAGAGCTTTATTTGACAAAATAATTAAACCAGCTTAATTTCTTATTCAACTAAACAGTTCACTCTCGGGTAAACATTAACAAACTTTCAAAGTTTATCATTTATTGCCAGGTTTTGCCCCGGAATAAAACTTGAGGGTAACCATTTTTTATCACTTATTTGTTATGTAAATTCTGATTGGTCGATTTGTTGGCAATTTGAATTTGTCGGACCGAACCGGTACCGGTTTCGTAATAGAATCGAATAACATGTTCCAAAGCATAAGAATATTGTTTGGAACTATCATTTAAAACATTCCAATGTTCATGACAAACGTTTATCATTTGAGCGTTTCAAAACATCGCGTGATATATACACAGTAGTAAACATTATTTGGTAATGTATTGCAAAGGGAGGCAAATGCTGCATGGTGTTTGATGGTGCGGTACCACTCGGAACTCCTCGGGTAATTCCGTCCTTTACGTAATCACCTCGGATATCATTCTATACATAGCGTGTGACGTCACTACGTTAAAGTCATCTCTATACTAAGACTCGTAACTCACCCAAAATTTGAGATTTGTGCCTACATAAAAAATAGTTCCGCGTAGGAAATACGTTCAATTATAATATTCATTGCATTAAGATAAATAACTAAACAACCATATTCTAAGGCCTTATTCTATGTCCAGAAACTTTTAAAGTCTTGATATTTATAGATAAATGGAAAAAAATACGATGAGCAAGTTTTGCAACTTTCGCTTTCGTTAAACAGTAATAGGTCCATTCTATACATAGCGTGTGACGTCACTACGTTAAAGCCTGGACCGTTTACAAAATTTAGTTCAAAATGTTTGCATGAAACATATTTTAACTATTAGAAGGTATAAAAAAAATGCCAAAATGATCTGTTGTATACCTCTTCGTACTTGTTTTGTTCATTTTAGCAACCACTTCCGTATTCATAACAGCCATGTAAGAACTACTTTACCCACAATGCACCGAGTGCATTCATACAGGTCATTTTGACCGTGTGTTGACGCAACGCCTCGGATATAATGCGGTCGCCGCCATATTGACGAACTTCTTCCAAAATGGCAATCGTACCTACTCGGCGATCTCCGGCAAGCTTCGACTATAGACGTCACCGAAGCGTGATCCGAGTGCATGCAGGGTAATAATTGGTATATTACTCTTTTACCAAATCCAGTCGGTAATATACATACAGTATCAACTAAGTTAAAAATATTCTTCAACGAAGCAATCTGCTCTTCTTTCAAGGAGTATTGAATCTCCATTATATCTAAAGCGTACTGCATGCACTTTGAAAAGTCAGCCATCTTTGTTTACATAATGCAATGAGAAGTTATTTGCCGGGGCAAATCACCAACTGGTTTATTCATACAATTACATACGAGGCATTATCTCCGAAGCTTGCCGGAGATCGCCGAGTAGATACGATTGGGTGCGGTACGCATTCCGACATTAACACTACCGGAAATGACTTCGGATTCGTAAACAAATGGTTATTTGACAATATCATTGATAAAAACGCGATTTTTAAGCGGTGTTTGATAATTGATAAAGATTAAATCTTCATTATTTTTTACATCTGGCCGTGAAAACTGTCGGTCAGACGGACCGACCCCATCACAAATTTAGTCGGACCGAGTCAAAATTTACCGGTCAGGACCGTCGGACCGACGGTTTTCGCGATGTCTGATCTTCAACAGTAAGAGCAGCATTGGCAGAAATAGAATCATAGTTTAAAGTTATTATTTTAATGTAAGAATTTCCAGCAGCAAAGCAACAACTGTAGCAGTGTAAGATGGAAGTATTAGCAGAGAAATCTGGGGGACACTGCAGATGTAAGTTCATCTTTATCATCATTAGCAGCAGCAGCAGAAACAGTATTTCCAAAAGCTTAGTGGAAGTTACAGCTGCAATTCTATCATCATCAGCATCATAAATGACATCATCAGCAGTATGCCAACCTTAGTTACAGCAAAATCAATGTCCGAAATACTTGCAAGTTCGTCATCATCAACACTCCATATCATCATTGGCAGCCATTATGAACAGTTGTGTTTGGAGACTGGTCCGCTGCAGCTCTGAGTGAAATATATTATCATCATCAGCAGCAGCAGCAGCAGCAACAGGAGAATAGCAGCTTTTGCAGAAACAATGCCCCCCCCCCCCCCATAAAAATTTGCTTTATTGAGCTACTTTCTTGTTAAAATGCAATGTGACTGTCACCAAGTTGTTTTAAATATGGTTAGGTGTTCATTTTGCTTAATGTTTTGTTTGATGTTACAGTTATATTAACTGCTTTGTTCGGGAAAGTTTCTGGTCAATTTCATAAATTTTCCCCAAAAATGTTCAGTGTTTTTAAATAAAAAAAAGACAAGAAACTAGTGTGTTTTTTCTTCATGAGTGAAAATCAATAGCTTGACTTCAGACCAATCCTGTCTCTGGACTTAATGAATTTTGTTAGTTTTGTATGTAACTACTATGCACATGCTTGTTATTTCCCATCCTAAACATGGTCTCTTTCTTACTAATTTGGTGAATTTAAAGATGGTATCTGACAGTTTGAATCTAAGTTTTGTTTCTCAAACAACAGATAGATTGTTCCCCGAAAAGGTTCCCCAAAATGATGTTTACTCATGCCCCACATCAGTATGAAAAGTGAAGCATTATGCCCCATTGGTCTCGCAAATATGTATTTCCTGTCTGAGCCATGCAAGACTAAATATTTAGAGCGATTTATTTTAGTATTGTACTGTCAAACAAATGAGATGGTGTTAAAATTGTACTTTGGTAAAAGTTTGAATTCAGGATAAATAATTATGCAGTAAGATATTGTTACATGTATTTGATATAGGCAAACTGTCAGTAACCAACTTTTAATATTCCATCATAACATAGTAGTCAGTGCTAATACAATTTACAGTTAAAACTCACGAAAATATAAGAAGCCTATCTAACATTTTAAGGTAAATACTTTCAATTTAGTACATGCAATGTTTAGCAGATTTTATGTCCAATTTAAATGTTAACTTTTGCTTAAAGACTCGTCACAGCTATCAAAGCACTGACTGTACTGAGAGTTCAGTCGTCACAGGAAGAAACACATTGTGTTAAATAATGTCATACAAGAATTTACTGTTGTTTTTTGTATGGCATATATGTTCGTCTGTTTGGAATAAACAGTCTTGTGTAGTTTGTATTTTGTTCTCTTTTATAGACAATAAATATATGGACCCTTTATAGACAATAAATGTATGGACCCTGTCTAGTAAAAGATAAACACATATGGTATATAATGAACTTACTAGGTGTATCATCTGCCTTAGTATAAACGATATTGGTGAAGAGCCGTCAATTTGTTCATTAATAAATTGAAAGATATATAAAAGGGATACAGCATGTGTTACTGGAAGGGACAGATCAGGATCAAAGCCCTACGTATTACGCACAGTCTTTGTCAGGATCTATTGTTTTTTTCGTCACTGTTTGCTGCACAGTCTCATGCACTGTACCCTGTTAACATGGTTTTGGTATACCATAAGTGAAAATTAAATTATTACAGTAAACACAACTGGACAAACTAAAAACGTCTCTAAAATCTTTCCTTTTAAATTCTGCCTTTTCATAATTATTACAGCTTAAAGACAACATAAAAAGTTATTAATAAATTATCAAAAAAAGGGCAAAACAGAGACTAAGATGAATCCTTTATAGTGAATTATTATTATATATAGAAACCTATTCTTCAACACTGACATGTTTTAAACAATATCCTGTCATCAATTGAGGATTTGTAGATAACTCAGAAGTTAGGTCAAGAATTAATCGAGACTTACTCTTATCTATGTTGGCTTTTATTGTAAGCGCTGGTTTGCCTGTGGTCGAATTGTAGGCACTAAATTGACTGCTAGACTCCTCGGCGCTTGGCTTTGAGTCCCGCTCTGTGCGAAAACCTGATAGTGTTTCAGCTCATGCGGTCGGTGGTTCTGCCCAGATATTTGTTTGGGGTATTTCTTCAAGAAAATTTTAATCTCGTTTAATTAACTATAATCATACAACTATTGTGTGTGTGTGTGTTTGTAGTGACTTGGAGCAATATGTTCTACAAATGCACACAATGTGCTGGTATATCTGTATTATATGCACAAGACGAACGATACGAATAAATAAATGTACCACTTATTTTATCAAACGTTTACTTATGATTATATTAGCAAAATAATTATAAACAAATATTTTTTTTTTTAAAATATAATCAAAATTGAGAATTGTATATCATTTATAAAAATAGGGAGTAATAAAAATAATAGCAAAGTAATAAAAAAGTGATGTGTACAAATCAAAGTGAATAAGGCACTTTTTTGCATATGTAAATTGGACATAGATCAACACGACCCGCATCAAGTGTTAATACAGTTTGTTTTAAAATAAAAAAAGTAGAAAAATGACAAACTGTGTGGCCATGCGGCTTAAAACGGCCTTATTGTGCCAGGAACATACCCCTTGTCTGCAACCGTTTACAAAAATGTATTTCCTATCTGAGCCACGCTGCACAGTTAGCTATTTTTAACTAAGGAAACCACGTGATCACTTACTTTTGCCATTGCGTTATATATTCATCCAGGTAACTCACGCTGACGTCGTTATCTATTTTTAGCAGAAATCCACTTGTTTATTACTTATAGATTTGAAAGAATGGACGGGCAAAATACAAAATCATCTTTTTAGACTAAAATATGAGTGTATGCAGTTATTAAGCCTAAAATCCTCAAAACAGCGGTGCGCCGGTGGTTCTACCCAGAAAATTTTTCTGGGGTCTTTCTCCACCAATAATTAGCTGGACGTTGCCAATTTGCCCATAATTGTGTCCGCGCAATGTAACAGAGAATCAAAACAAACAAAAATCAACACGTTTGTTTTGAGACCATTGTTAGAAGAACAATCATTCAATATACTCCTAGTTCATAGTCAGACACCTTGGTCTCTTCTACAACCGTCTTATCAATGAGTTGAATACTCGAGCATTGTGCCCCACACTTGATCCATTGTCTTCAGATATTGGCGATAAGTATTTCATATTCTTAATATGTCTATCAACATCTTCCTATCTCAGTGGGATATTAAAATAGACTCCGTTATCAGCCTTGCGCATTTAAGCTGTTTGAATGAAATATATTTGCCGAGTGTTAAGGCTTGGACTGGTTGTAATTTAGACTTAGTTCTTCACAAGTGTGCATCAATATTTCAGCCAAATAAGTATTTATTCCTATATAAGTGTCAAAGAAAAAGTATAAATAAGTGATTGTTTTGTGTGTGTGTGTGTGTGTTTTTACATTTACAATGGATTATTAACATGACAGAGGTTAGTTTTGGAGATAACGTTATGAATCATATTATATTTACATTTAAATCGTTCCAAAATTACAACATTAACGTTGTGCCACGTTGATGACGTCGTCCGAAGTCGTCGACATCTACCAAGTCACGCGCGTGTCCTATAGGATGGCGTTTAACCTTGGTTACATTGGCGTCTGCGACAAGAACATACGTCATATCTACACTACGGTCAACTTGCAACCCCCCGTCGGTCTCCACCATACAAGGTAGGCCTACGTCTTTTAACAATGTTTTGTCTGAAACGTCAAGCGCGTAGCTTGTCTTACGTACTTATGTATGCACCAATGTTTTTTTTGTTGTTCGACACATTAAAAGAAAGAAAAAGAAAACATATAAAAGAAAACATCAACATAAATCCGTATCCAGCGTCTGCCAATGTCTATGTACGTCCGCATTGACACTTTTTTTATTAATTTATTTTTGCTATTTATTACGTATTTTTTAATAAATGTTTTGGAAAATAATTTCATTGTTTTCAAATTGCCATTTTTGCAAGATTCATTCGTTTGTTGTGAAGGCTATTATAACACGATAAACCAGTTGCAAATTTTATAATTTCACTAATACTGATGCTTTAGTGTTATTCTATAATACTGCGTCGACATTAAACAATTAACCTATTTACGAGTGTTCGTGTGCAGTGTTGTTTAATTATTATATATTTAATTAAATGTGACATTATTGTCAATGAAGACTACAAATAAATGTATATACTTTTATGGGCATTGGCATCGTCGGTAGTTAGGCAGAAAGATTTATTTTGGCATAAAAAACACAAAATGGTTAGCAGAAAACTCATGTGCATAGCATAAAAATAAACATTACTATAAAATAATAATTAAATTTGAACAAAGGAGTAACCAAGGAACCAGGGAATGCTTCTACTTCCCTCTTTTCATATGTAAAGGGACTTCACTGTAACTATTAAAAACTACATTCTTACCTCCCTTGTTTAGGCATTTTGTATATAGTTACTGCTGAAAACTACTACTAAGCTGCATACGCATGACATGGAATCGTTTATTTTATTTTTTAAATGCTTGAGCGTTATACATGATAACATATTACATTAATATAACTTACATAGAATATATGAAAATACCTTTCCAAAAGGGAGATAACTGAAACATTTCTTTCATTTCGAAAATAGGGAATACCTAAAGGTGACACATTTTCCATTGCAGTCCTGTTTTCTCAAAGAACAGGAGTAAGACTAAAATTGATTATTTTGATTGTATGCAAGTCAAATAATAAACCCTTTTATGCAAAAGGAAGTTTATTGAACTAGAAATGATTCTCTACATTATGTGGCTGTTTAAAATCTTTGAATTTGAGTCTATGCTACTTTCCCGTTTAAAATTTACAGTGAGTTATCTCCTTTTTTTCTTTTTTCCTAAAAAGTATTGTTTGTTTTGCAAATATGTCTTATTCTTGTCAGTTGTCTTTCTTAAATGACATGCTCTATTTGCCATTGCACCACTTAGTTGTACTATTTGTATTCTTTTAATTTCCATTTTGACGATGTACTGATGTAAAAGTCATGAATAAAGATCTGTTCTGTTCTGATAAAAAATGGTTCTATGACTCAGAGAGGCCTCAGTTAAACCAACAGAGATAAACTAATTGTGAGGCATATATAACAAACATTTAATATAATGGATCTATCACAGATAGTTGAGGTTGACAATGACGGTTGGCATGCGTAAAAACCAAGTGTATGTCATACAGGGGCGGAGCCAGAAAATTTTTGGTGGGGCTGTGTGTGTGTGGGGGGGGGGGTATGAAGCAAGATCCATTCACAACTTTATCGCAGTAAATATTAGATATATATGCGTATGACACCAAGCGTTTCACAATTAACAAATTTAAACAAATGCCCATATCCATACGGCATACAATTGTCATTTAATAAGTAGCATTTGTCATAAAGCAGTAAACAGTTAACATAAGACATAATGGAATATTTTCACTTATAATCTTCCATATCTAACCTCGATCTAGACAGTCAACACACAAAATTTACTTTAAAAGTTTAGTTATTTAAGCTTACATGTTTGTGTTTTTACCTGGTTGGTGTGCGTGTGTGTTGGAGGGGGAGGGGTGTATGCCTCTATTACCCCCCACCCCCTCCCCACACACACGCCCCGCCCCATCCCCCGAATCCATCCCTCCCTGATGCCATATACATTGTTTTTCACCTTTGAACAGCCAGAATTCCTGGAAGAGTTTGATCGCCAGCGGCGGCATAGGATCAAAAACCGCCGGTTTATGGAGTATAACAAGACCCACGGAATCGAGCTTCCCCGGGCCCCGGCCTTCCGGTCCATGGACAAACGCCGTGTGACGGGCGTGGTCAACAGGCTGACAATGTCCAATAAGGAAAGATTCAACTTTCAGGTACATTTTTATTAAAAATGAGCATATGCATCATCACAGGGACTATGGCTTATGGGCTAAAGGGAGACAAGCGGGTAGCCGTTGGCTCAATGTATGAAGACAGATCAATGCAGCATCCATTAAAAACAGGGTATTAAACTGTACATCCCATGTCATATTATTTATACGACATGGTTACAGTCGATTAGATTTGCTTTTATTATTTTGTTGCCCGGAAAAGGCAAAGCAATAAATAATGAAATAAAATATTACTTCAGATCATATCATTATATGTAAAAAAAACTGTCTCTAGTACGATTGTCTTTTCTTAGCGTTATGAAAGTCTAATCATCATGATCCTTTTCAACGAGCTATATTTATCAGCCGTTTTAAAGGCAGTATACTACTTGTTATGTATATAACAATATCTGATAGTGAAAACGATTGGAATTCTTGCTAAAAATAGACATCAACGTCACAGCGGATGACGTGGATGAACTAAAACTTTAGAGGTCACATGGTTTGCTGTGTTTAAAAAAGCTAACTGTGCAGCGTGGCTCAGATAGGATATACATGTTTGTAATGACGATTGTGGCGTTATGGTTCACTTTTCCGACAAGTGTAGGACACCAATAAGCAGCATATTATGCATTGTTCAGATAACAATGATTTACAAAGATGTTTAATGAAAATATTTTTGCTCCAAACTTTAGGATCCTACCTTTAAATCAACGGTCTAGATAGTACATCTCCAAACGTCTACATATGTTTAATTGAACTAACTGTAGAAAGATATAGGCTTTATATATATATTTTTGCTTCATAGTTTTGCTTCATTATAAAGATTTTGACCGCAGCAAACATATACAATGATGACAATAGGACAATAATAAGCAACACCGCTTGAGCCTTATTTTGAAAAAACAAACAAAAAACTAACAAACAACAACAACAACAACAACAACACAAAACAACCAACAACAAACTAACTGTTATATAGGAGAATATTTCTAAACGGCATTCTATGCAAAGAGCATACAAACCTGAAAGATAACTAAAACATTTAATTCAGTTCGACAACATGGCTTATTCACTACTATTATATTCCAGTTCCACACACAGCACGCTCATAACGACTGGCAGCGAGCTGAAGAGGAGAAAATACAACGTCTGAAAGATGTCATGAAGCAGTTTGGGGGACATAAGGGAAATAACTCCAACCGAACTCAACTAAACAGAGTTGATCCTGACAGAATTGTCCCCAACCAAGAAAATGCGGACAAAGAAGTTTTAGACCAAAAAACCTCGGTACGAAAGTCTCCAGAGAAAACAGGCCGCAACGTGAAGAAATCAAACATGATCTCTGGATACGACTATGTAGAAAAACTGCCAGATATTAACTAATTATAGTTTTAAATAAAATATTGCTACTTGTAGTATTTAGTTGCTGAGTTTTCTTTCCGACAGGCGTTTGAGCTAGTTGTGTAAAACTGACACGCAATTCTTTTAAATATGCAGGGCAGGGCAAAATTATTGTTTTTTTATCCTTTTATGAAATGACAACACGAAATTATATGCTTGAGGTTTTATAATATTCTATCGCTAATTATGAAATTAATTTAGCCGCGTTATTCAAATTCAAACAATCTTTAATGTGATGGTATATTTTTTTCTCGATAGAATAGTATCAGTTAACAAGAACGATTGGGATTCCTGCTAAAAATAGACATCGACGTCACAGCGGATAACGTGGGTGAACTACAACATTAGCGGTCACATGGTTTTCTTGGTATAAAAATAGCTTACTGTGCAGCGTGGCTGAGATAGGAAATACATGTTTGTAATGACGATTGTGGCGTTATGGTTCAATTTTCCGACAGGTGTAGGACACCAATAAACAGAATTTTACGAGATCTGTTCATTAAACAATAGTTTATTTAGCTCTATAATGAAAATATTTTTGGTCCAAACTGTCAGATACCACCTTTAAGATTTAACTATTTTATGTGGCAAAAAAGTGCGTGTAGATTAAGAGCTGCTAGCTCACACACAATCGTTTGATTGCCTTTTCTATAAAATTCAGATTCCACATTTATATGAACATTTTAATGTACAATACTTACACAGTGTTTAGCAATAACATTAAGGTTAAAGATTATTAACCTAACGGCTTACGGATCGGGATGTCTCGGGCTCAAACCCCAGCCGGGCCAAACCAAAGACTTTAAAGTTAGTACTAGTGGCTTCCCTCCTAATGCTCGGGGCTAAAGGGACAGCATAACGCCTGTCAGTATAATGGACCGACCGGGTTCAGTCCCAGGGCATCTCTTAAGTTCCCCTGTGCGATAATGATAGAAATGTCGCTGCACAGTATCGGCAAAAATGCCGGCAAATCACAATCCAGTCCTATTAACAAAATGAAGAAGATAAGGGATTTAACATCAAACGACGCACCGCTGTCTGTCCTACTGTTTTAGCGGGATAAATATTTGAACAGAATAAGTCTGTCGAAGCTACCGCAGCCGGGGTATGTAGTTTGTCAATATACTTAAAACTTATAATCAAGTATTTTTTTATCATATATCACCAACACTTGTTGGCACAAAAGTAAATAACTCGCGTAAGTAAGTCAATTCTAAAAAAAGAGACGAGAAGCATGTACTTAAAACAGTTATGACAAATATTGTTTTCATATGAGATGTTGACTGGGCGGGCACCCCACCCCACCCCACCCCCACACACGGTGTAAATTTCTTGACCATGTAATTGATATCTTATCTAGAAAAAAAATCAGTATGCTATTAAACATTTTATCACTTTTGGTCAATATACACCTCAGAACGCATGCTCAGCATTTCAGAAATGAAAAGAAGTGATCGTTAACTATACATATACATAAATGGCATTTAAAATCACGCCCTCTATGGTAAGATGAGAGATCTGCACCTTTTAAAGTAAACATTATGCACCAATTCTGACTCAAAATTAAACGAAGATAAACCGGAGAAGTTTAGTCCTATATCACACTGACGTAACACGTGAAAATAGTGTTTTGGAAAATGTACGTGGTAATTAAACATAAGGTTAGTTTCCGAACTACTTTAATATGATATTTTCTATACAAGTATTTATTGTTTCATGTAATTTTTAATTTAATAAAGTAATCGGTATATTCGCTTCCCGTTCTACCATAGTATTTATTCATCGTCGTATATCTACGCTCGACTATTCCGTTTTACTACATTCGTCGAGCGTAAGTTTACTGTTAAATTTTCTGTCGTCTTACTTGTTATTGCAAACAGGTATTTCCTATCTAAGATACGCTGAAGGATAGATATTTTTAAACTCAGAAAGTCATTTGACAACTTACTTTTGAGCTCACGTTTTACCGCCATCCGGGTAGTCCGCAATGACATCGATCACAATTTTTAGCAAAGATCACTATCGTGCTTTGGAAATAATGAGCTTTTAGAGTGATTCTTTTGAAATTTGTCCTGTCTAACAAAATAAGTAGCATTCAAAATCGACCTTACTTAGACTTATGATTTTGTTTATTTGTTTGTTTATTGGGTTTATCGTCCCACCAACAGTATTTCAGTTATCTGGAGACGGTGTTCACTTGAAGCAGATATAGTGCTGCCTTCACTGTGTATAGCATGCCGTGAACACCTGGCATGATACCACACCCAGTCACATTATCCTGACACCGGGCCAACCAGTCGTGGAACTACCCTTATATTTGCTTGAGCGTTAGCAAGGGAGCTATACCACTACCATTTTTAACGACTTTGGTATGTCGCGGCCCGGGATCGAACCCGGGACCTCCCGTACCTGGATTATGATTTTGTGCAGAAATAATGCCTAAATTCCCCCCAAAACAAGGACAAGATGATGTTACATGTATTAGATATTGGCAAACTGTCGGGTACCACCTTTATGTTTTGTTTTGTTTTTTTGAAATATATTGCAGCGACCATTTATTATCATTATAGCGACGTCCAATCTCCAACGCAGTGATCTCCCCCTTTCAGTAAGGAGAATCTCTGCTACCACACAGAAATCCTTCCAGATCTGGAAAGATTTGATTTTTTTACTTTCAATTTTTGTTCAGTAAAAGAACAATCGGAATGAATGTGTATGTTAGAAAAACGACTAATAATGGATGCAAAAACATATTTTAACGATAACGAAAAAAAAAGAATGTATTTATCACTGCAATCGTAACAACTCGGCCATTTCCGTCCTTTCGTCGAGGGCGAAATTTCAGTGTTACACCGGTTCAATGTAAACAATCAATGGATACTGTTGAAGAAATTCACAAAGTAATAACGGAGTTGACTCCTCCATAAAAGCGAAACCCAAACAGATCGAGAGTCTGCAGTCTCTGTTGGCAGGCAAAGACGTCATAGCTAATCTGCCTGTTGGTTAGGGCAAAAGCCTCATCTATCGTCACGTGATTTTGTATGATGGCAGTGGTTTTAAGCGAGCGTAGCGATGTCGTAAACCCTGTGCGGAGTTTGAGCGACGTCCAGCTTTTTGGTGGGATAAAACCCCAGGCACATGTCTGGGTAGAACCACCGGCGCACCGCAAGTCAGCTGGAAGACCTTCTCGCATTAAGTCCTTCGCTCCGAACGGGAACCCACGCGGTGAGAGGCTAAGCAGTCAGAGGAGTTACAAATCGGCGACTCTACCACTACGCCACGGGCGCCCCTATACCACATTTGATACATTTTAATACAATTTTTATAATAACGAGTTCCGCTATGCAGTAGAATTCACTCACTATATGTATCAATATAGAGCATTTTTAAGGTAACAATAATTAATTTAGAAGCATGAGACAAAAATGACCCAACCTCAAGGGCATAACTAGTCTAAATCTGTTTAGCCCCCATCCTAACACTGTAACACTGCATATCTGTAGAAGTTGGTACCTTCAATCATTTGTCTGCTAAAAACGTTAATATGTAACTGTGGTGCAAGATAAACACTAACATCGACTCCGTAGATATAATAGTGTGGACGGAATGTTTTAGTTGTATTGATATATTTCTATTCAATCCGCAATGAATTGCTGTTGAATGACTGGCTTCCCGAGACTTTTGAAGATAAGTAATGAGCTCGTAGCGTCTGTCTTTGGTCTCTATTTGTTCTGGCTTTAGTACCCGGTCCGGATAAATTACCGAAGTAAATCTTCAAGTATTTACACTTGAGAAAAAAATATTGTGTCACAACACTACGTGAAATGTTAACAGTAGGATTGATAAAACCAGTTGGTCAGGTCAATACTAAATCAGTATAGGACTACATATAGTAGTAATAGATGGCTACCTACTTCTGGGACTTCTTTTACATATAAATGTTATAAAAATACGAAATTTCAATATTTCTAGTAGCATTACAAAATATTTATACGAGAATTAAATCGAAATATATGATGCATATTCTGAATAAAATTTCAAACTTATAGATGTATAATGAATTAAAACTGTCCACCTGCTTTCTTTAAGAATGTATGTGCCTATAGTTTATAACAACGATTTATACCCACGTTCTATGGTTACATATTAAGATTTGTTATATTTTACGTGTGTTAATGTTATTTATCCATTTAAAACTAAATCAATCGCAAATATTTGCAACATTCCAGACCGCGCCAATCGTACATGGTACTAATGCTAGCCAGGGTATAAGGTAAGAAATACAAGGAGACGATTATTCAGGCAACATTTATTTAGTAATCAACATACCTGTAAGCTATGTCATGGGTGCTAAGATTGACGAGAAAATAACTTTAAAAAAATAACCAAATAAAACACAGGGATACAGTTAATTCGACCAACACATAATGAGTTTGTTACTGTATTTTGCTTCTATCAGGTTTTCTATCATTCTATCATGGTGTTTACAAATTTGTCAATATTCTTTCTGACCGGACCTGGAAGCGAAATCGGCAGAGCGTCGGCTCCAGGACGGGAGTTCCTCGGTTCAATCCCGGGCCGCGACATACCCAAGTCGTAAAAATGTAATAGTATAGCTCTCTTGCTAGCGCTCAAGCAAGTATAAGGGTTTTCCATTGACGGGTTGGCCCACTGTAACAACCCAACAAATATCAATTCTGTATGTCTGTCATAGCCAAGTAGTTCCGATTGTACCGTACGTTTTATTGATGACTGACATTTGAATCGGACAACACGGAAGTGAATGGGTGTCTACCTGCGGACACCTACATACTCGCCGCCCCTACATTTACTCAGTTCATGTATGTATATACCCAGGCTATCTGAGGCCATTAGAGATGGTCGTTTAATATTTGGACAACGTTGGGATTCTCGATGTGTACATAACTCTCCAAGTGTGTTTGTCAGAGTTAGCAAAACTAAACGTTTAAAGACATGCCCATCCACTGTCCGTATGAAAGTGGAGAACGTTTGATAACATTTGTAATGAAGTAATGTGGTTGGATTCATTGGGTGTGTATTTGGAGTTATTTGAACGCTAAGATTGTAATCTGTTTTTTTTTTATCCGGATTTTAAAGAAATAAGGTGTTTTTTTAATTTTTATAAGTTGCAAAGACATTGTACGGTGCCAGTAAGTGTAGGTAATGTAACTAGAGGAAAGGCATAGAATGGAATACCAGTTAGTGTACAAGATGTCGTTTGTAGCTTTTTAAAGAATGTATGGCTTTTTTCTTTTGAACTTGTATATTTTTTTATATTTAAGTACCGTTCTTTGAACGGATATGACGTCACATTTTTTTCTCAAAGCAATTTTTAAAAATGGATAGAATAGTATGTTAAAAAGACGAAATATGTGTATAATTATATACAAGATTAGGTAGTCTTGTTTGAACAAATTTTACTGCCAACGACAAGCTATAACAGAAAAACGACTGACACATACGGTTGTGATGATGGATTCCTAAAAGACGGATCTTATTGACATTTTTCAAAGGTGCTTTGCATTTGGTGGAATTCAGTTTTAAATATTTTCTGAAAAACAAAAACAAAACATTTTTAAGTAATTAAATACTGCTGCATAGTTGTTTATTTAAAACACTAATGATAAGTCGGTACAAAAGTTTTAAACATTGTATGTACTGCCGAACTGCACGTTTACAGATTACAAAACTGTAACAAATACGTTTGTTCTAAACTCATTTAAGCCATAACTTAAAAATGCATACACATATATTTTAATTAACTACTCATTAGCTTCATTACGTATCAAGGCGTTTCCTTACTACTGTTTCCTCAGTGTGTGCACGTGGATCATATCGCACCGTTTCGACGGACTTTGAATAGTTTTAACAACCTAATGTAAATTTACATACTGATACGTCATCAATAGAAGAACGTGTCTTTGTGTACATTGCACGACTAGCTGTTGAGAACTGCAGATGAAAGAATGACAGGGTCGCGCTGATTAATCAGTGCCAAAGTCAACATAGATAGCTTTGTTTTGTTTTGAGAGCTAAATCAAAGGGCTGATAATGCGTTGACTGCTCAGACGAGTGACTCTATATACGGCCTCTACTTTGTACGAGACCCAATCAGTGTTGTTTATGAACTTCTGTGTGTACGGACGCTTAATGACCAGGGTGTGAAAAGGCTATAGAAAATATATTTTCATTGAAAACAAGTTATAAAACAAAGATATATTCATGTACTTGTCTAGAATATTGAATAATATTCTGCCTGGATGTTACGATGTAAAACTAAATCGTGACTTGACCTTATTTTGGATTTTTTTTTAAATCTAAGTAAATTGTAAATTAACATTTGGATTTAGAAAAGAAAGAATATTTTAAAGGGTTTAAAAATGTAAAAAAAACTTTCATTTCAAATTATTAATATCTTCGGAAAGTGCTAAAATACTACTCATACAATTGAATAATATTTTCTAAGTGTGTTAGAAAGTGTGCCAGTTTGGTGCCTATAGCCATGGCTTTCAGCATTCCATTCGGCAAAATCACCGATGGCAATATTCGAAACATTTACGGTGGATTACCGTCGGAGATCCGTTTTCGTGTCCCGACGAACGGACGATTTGCCATCACCCCGGCGCAGAGATATCACGAGCAGCAGAGGCGTCCGTCGTCAAGGCAGCGGTTCTTAGAGCAGCGGTTTTATGAATATGATGCCGAGAATCACATCCGGTTGCCGCGCGCACCGGCCTTTCGCGTGATGAATAGAGATAAAGTGAACAACTTGGTGCTACGGTTGTCTCAGCCAACGGTAAGTTCAAGAACTACTGTATGTATTATTTAGAGTAAGGCTTACCAAAACAATTCATGCTAGTATTTAAAGTTTGGCTATTTATACTCCGAAGAGGTTGAAATCTGACATCTTCGCCGCGAAAATGCTTCTTTTTTCATCCAATTAAACGGGTTTATAGTATATACGAAACTTTTAGGTAGGGTCTGCGGCTTTCAAGCAGACTGTATTTCTTTGACTCTTCGGCATTAAGAGACCACGGTCTGTCTCCGCAATTCAGTTGCTTTGACATCTTCATGTTGAAGCGTTCCTGAAGTAGACTCAGACGAGAACAGACCTGGCATGGCGAGTTCACATATAATTTGCTATTTAACACTTTGGTATGCATCAGTGCAATGTGCGGAAATACTATCCGCGTTGCGTGAGTCCATTGCATTTTGTGGTTCATATTTCGTGAATTTCAAAGAAAAAAAATAACATGATTTGAACGTGTGCATTGTTGAATCGATCAAATAAATGTGACATTTTCTCTGTAAAGTTTTGTTTTGTTTTCGATTACACAGTTATGTTCGTTTTGGCGACGTCCAGCTTATTATTGGTGGAGGAAGAGCAAAAAACTTATGCCTGGGTAGAACCACCGGCGCACCGCAGGTTAGCTGGCAAACCTACCCACATTAAAGTTCTTGCCCCGACTGGGACTCGAACCCGGTGAGGCGCTGAAGAGTTACAAGTCAGCGGCTCTAACCGGTTAAGGGTGACTCTCTCCATGGTATGGGATTAGTGTATGCAATTTTATTGCTTTATACATACAATAAATTTATTATCATTATACAAGAACCCACGCGGTTGAAAGAACATGATTGGATAGAACAAATAGGTGACGGTCATTTTTATTGTATTGTTTATGATTCGAACATTTGCTGTACAGTTACAAACAACTATTTCTAAAATTGTATGTTAAATTGAAAAAAGTAATACTTGTTTTTGGAATGTATGTCGTTGGTCGTGTCTAATAATGAAATGTTGAATTTATTATCAAACTCCAGACCGGTCATTAAACAAAAATACAAAACATGCACATGTATATAATATGTTTAAAATGCAGTAAAGATTTGTTTAGCTATATAATCATCTTACATAATCATCTTTCTCTGGTCGCATTTGATCTTTTGTCAACCCTTAAATATGAAAGAAAAAACACATGTTGACCATAAGTGAAATTTAATTACAACAAACTAACAAAACTGTATGTACTTTCTTATTTAAGCATTTGTTTAGAGCATTCTATCTGATAAAAACAACAACAATAAAACAGCAACAACAACACCAAGAGGAGAAACTACCTCATTTCCTTATCTCATTTTAAAGAAAATGGTTGCTAATCATATCTTCTTTTTAAGCATAAGATGACAGATTTTGGAATATATTTACTGTAAGTACATGCATGCAAGTTTTTTTTTACTTAGACCCTTCTCCTTATATGGGAATATTTATATTGATTTAAATTATTATAATTTCACCAATTGTTAGATCCGTAAATGTATCACGCCGGAAATGCGCAGCTCGCCGGAACCAGGAGATCAGAACGAGGCTGTGCGGACCAGACGGGCACATAGTGCTGTGATTGTGAGCGATATGTTTTCTTAAAATCACAGGATTTTTACTAATATTTATACATTTCGCTACATTTCTCTTTAATCAACATCCTTACCCTTGACAATGCCTGCTTTTTTTGGTTTGTGTGCCGATTCTTATCCAATAGCAAAGTTCTAGCTTCACGTCCAAAAATGATCTTAGTTGGGTTTTTTTTTTAACATTTATTCTACGGAATTTACATGCATCTTAATTTTTAACGATTTTTTAGATACAAGAACATGTCTTTAATTTCAATTATAAAATTTATAACATAGGAAATCTATGTTAATCATTTTTTAAAACAAAATAAGGACATTTCTTATTTAAAAAGAAAATAATAAAGCAACTAAGATTTTGATGGATTTGACTTTCTTCTGATGGTGACTGATTTTCTAAATGCTACTGTTCTAACAAATCTTTGTGTTGATTTGCTTTCTATCACTCATGTTGGCTTTCCCACCAATTTCATGTTTCATGAGAATACACTGTAAATTGTCCTGTTTGACAGCGTATTCACATAAATCTGTGTACATGTACTTGTCTCAAAGGTTTCCTAAGCTTTTCTTATTCACGCATGCCTTTAAATTCTCTTGTTTTTGTTTGTTTGTTTGTATTTGTTTGTTAGTTTCGTTTTCCCCAGAAAAAGAATATCCACTGAGGGACCTTCTTACCTATATCGGACACTTCGTTCTTATTGTTTTATTTCTTTTTTTTTGGTAAATATATACGAACTGTTGACTTATTGTACGCCAATTTTCTGTCAATGCTCAGGATCCTTATAACTTTTATTACTACCTGTTTTTTACTACTAGTTATTTCTTATATCGATTCATAACGGAATATAAAAATATAAAAAAGAACATCGTATAATATTTGCTGTTACTGAATGGGAACACTTGGTAAGATGATTTTTCTCTCTTAACTATGTATCGCTATAGCTGATATATCGCCATGTTTGCCAAGTTAGGACACTAACCTGTCTTATTACACTTTTTAGTTGTCAATAACAGAGAGCTTTTACAGGGGCGGATCCAGAAAATTTTGGTGGTTGGGGAGGCGTAGGAATCAAGGTCCTTAAAACTTAATCGCAGTAAATACATATATATATACACAGTAAGGGACCATAAATTTGACCTAAGCAGTCAGCAGACAAAATTTACTTTAAAAGCTAAGTATTTTTAAGTTTACGTGTACGTTTTTTCACAACTCTACTCTTTTACCTGGTTGGAGTGGGGGGGGGGGGGCGGGGGGGGGGGGCGGTGGGGGGGTCCCCCATCTCCCCCCCCCCCGGATTAGTCCCTGATCCTATTATGGTAATGTTTGTAGTGTTATGTTCAACATGCAAACACGTGTACGAGGACTTCCCTTCGATACAGTGTCACACATACTTTTTACAATAATTGCCAGCAACCAAGGGCACCGTACTTACTTTTGTCTCTTCGAGCATGTTATTTTATACAATGTTTTTCATTCATATAGATCTAGAATACCGTATTTAAGTACAGGGTTAATTTTTTCATTACTCCTATAGGTAAAGCATAAATACTGCTTTATATAGTGCATACGTAACACCTTTGCATTTTGATTCAATCTGCCCACCCGACTTCCTTGTAACTATATTTGATCCCAGTGTTAAAGGTGTTATCATTCAGTTTGAAGCAAAAAAAAAAAAAAAAGATAAAAATAAAAAAATAAATAAAAATACAATAAAATAAAATAAATATTTTATCAAATAACCAAATAATGCATTCTTATCTGAACAGTTCGTGCAAAAAGTTGTTCATTGATGTTCTAGATCTGTGTCAAGCATAAATCAGCGCTCGTCATTTCAAAAAGGTATTTTCTATCCGAGACACGCTGCAGAGATAGCTTCCTTTAAACTTAGAAAACCACGTGACCACTACTTTTGAGATCACTTTAAATAGTCATCCGGATAATCCGCTATGACGTCGATATCTATTTTTAGCAGTGACCACTATGGAGCTTTTTAAACAGTTGGAAAGAATACACATTCAGAGTGATTGGTTCTGTCGTAACTCAGTTCGTGTTTAAATTTATTAAGACTTAAGTATAAATGTTTAAAAAACTATAAATTATAAATGTATACAAAAATTAATGCCCACATTCCCTAAAGCAGTGGTTCGATATTGTTATATGTATTTTATATAAACAAACTGTCGGATACCACCTTTAAACTTGCATGGAACACTGTGTATTTATTATAGTGCATTGATCAAAGAGCTGAAAGCTCAGGTAAGCTACATGTAGCATGATTGTTTCGTTAGATCTCTGCATAGTGATTTCAAATTTCTACCCGCTTTTTTCAACACTGCATATAATTTCAATGTTCAACCTCCTTTGTGTCGGAAATTGTATATTTCTTGAAGTATAAAGTTGACTTTTTAACAACGGAGAGCTTAGTTGAAGGATAATACCATGAGATTAAACTTAAAACTTACTAATAAGTCCTTATGAAATAAAAACGATTGGAGCCGAATTCTCGCGTTTTTTTCTAGCAGACACTACCGACAAGATAAAATACAATATATAGAAACGAAAAAACCTAAAGCATACACAATATATTCATGCATTTGGGTCAAAAGTCGGGTTGCGGTTTTATAAAAAAATAAACAGTTTTATAAACGGGTACAAGCGACTCGATCGATTTTGAACAAACACGACTTTAAAAAAGAAGTTAATAAATTTTAAATTTTGTTGCATTTTAACAAAGGTATTCAATTACATAATTTTTATAGATAATAAATTATATTTATAAAGAAAAATCCTTAAAGTGAGTATGACACAACAAAAACAACAGCAGCAAACAATAACTACAACCATCACCACAACAACAGCATTGGAATAAAGCGTTATTATCGTTTCAGCTCATATCCGCATTGTTTTATGTCTTTATTTAGAGTCAGCGGTACATGTAGGTTCATATCAAATGCGGGCAGTGTTTTGAAAGTTTGAATTAACAGTCACGTGACCAGTCTTATTTTTCAACATCAGAATATAACTTAAATGGCTGTAACCCACTGGTAAATCCGATAGGGTCGCTTTAATACTTCCTAGGTTGGATTCCCCCGTGTTTACCCAAATACCATATTGACTCTCTGTTTTGATCACAATGCGACGGTTGTTACATTTGTAACTGCGGTAAAGGAAGTATATATATATACAAGCAGGGCTGTACATTACTACAACTCTATGAGCTGACTGTCAATGTAGCACTAACATAAATATATAAAGATTGGATTTGTGAGTTTGTAAGTTGTATTGTGATAAGAGGACAAACCACAAGAATGTCTATACGTACACAATAAACCTGTTTATCAGGGTGTTCATTCGGCTTCTAATTTTTTTCCCTTATTAAGGTGGTATGGACGTATAGCCTGTTATAAAAATATTTTAATGACACAGAACTGACCTTTGGGGTAAAGAAATAAGTTACTTACAGATTTGAGATCTTGATAAGGTATTTTCTTTTTAAACATACTTAATATGCAGTTAATTGTATTCACATGTATCTTCATGATTTTTTAGTTTTTGCTTTAAATGTATTTATTTTAAACTACGACAACGGATTATATAGTCATTTTATTTTATCCTTAGTTATCTACAATTGGTTATAATCACTAGGTTTTATTACACCTTATAGTAAAGGTCTATTTGGAAATATGTTCTCTCAACCTTAATTCAACTTGTACATATATCCAGTATTCATATCTATCAATTTTTCTTGACTGTATACTTTCTGTGTATAGCTTGTACATAGGTATTATTTTTGGAGCAAGTAAATTGTTTTGTTTTTATGTTAAAGAGAGAGACCAGTGTTTTAAACACATTTTTTTCTGAACTTAATCCAAATTTTATGTTTTCTGCCTCCTCTACAGTTCAGCCGGAGTAAATCCGACCTCTGCCAGCGGGAGGTTGACCGCTCAACTCGGGAGACTTGTCCACTGTGCGTCCGTCGCGGTAGGCGGGAGTTGACTTTTACCAGTCGGGAGGAGGTTGATGCCCTCACACACCGTCTTCTGGCACCCACTGCATCGACCAACATCCGGAAAAATCTGCGCTGTAAACAAGACTTCGACCCGGCTCATGTGCTCACGGCGTGCGACCGCTGTCCTGAAGCGCCATCTCGTAGATTCGCACGAGATCTGAACGAGATTATAAATAAAGGGAATATTAATATGGACTAGTAGTTAGAGTTGACATAGATAGTATGCTAGAATGAAATTATTTTAAGATGTTTACCTTAGTGTGTTAGTAACAGTACAGTATTGCACATAGACACACAATAGTCATTCAAGATCAGCTTTCAGGTAAAATTGTTCCCGAGTGTTTATATTGACTTATAAGACATAATATTTTCAGAATTGCTAAAGAGCAAATTGTATTAGCAATAAAAAGATCGAAATTCTATCTTCGCCAATATAGAAAATTGTCAAATGTTTTTGGCACTATAATATAGTAGAGATTAAGAACGATGGCAAGTTTTCTGTAGAAGCGAAAACATATTTAAGAAGAAATGTACATAAACCTCGTATGCAGTGCATTGCTGTACAATGATGCATAATTTTCAGTTGTAAATCAACACGCGTATAAGACAGACTCATAAATTCAGCTCAAACGTTATAACCACATATCATAATCAATTACAGGCCATATCTTTTAAAAACAAAATTGATTATCTATTTTATAAACACACTTAAATGTTCCCATATCTGTTTAAACATAAGTAATTTCGGTCTGTTTGAGAATGTGTGACGTCAAAAATACCAGTTGTTGTTGTTGTTATTATCTCATATGCGCTCAGGAAAAATAGTTAACCTGTCTGTTCTTTTGGCAGGAAAAAAGGAAATACTGATTATACTTATTGTAGCTATGTGAAGTGGCAAAGCTCGTGTATAAGGGTCCTTATCACATCGCTCTTCGTATGTTCGTAACGAAACGCCAATATAAATCTATCAATCAACTAGACACACATGTAAACAAACATGTGAATTTATATAAAGATAGATGAATCATTATGCGTCTGATAGTCATGTATGTTTTGTTGCGCTTTCCGCTCGATTTCTTTAGTAAAAATAAAGCATGTGATAAGACCATGTATTTTTTCCCTCCATTTTCTATGCCATTTTTTGTTGTTGTATAATCTTAGCTGCGCAAGTTTTTTAGTCTAGTCATAGCGGTGGAGCATCTACACTTATATATATATGTACTTCATGTTATTTTCTGTTAGTGTTATATTTTTTTTCAAATTGTGTTATATTCACGCGGATTATACAGGTACGTTCGTTATTGGCTATATATTTGTGCGAGTGACAGCGCATTCATAGGCACGTATGAGAATGTATGTTTGTTAACACATGCGCATGTACATGTAAAACCCTAGTTTGATGTTTCAGGGGACACTACTCTTTTTCCAAATTACATTGTATTACCTCCCTCGTGGGCATGCTATTTGATATAAAATATCTGAAATAAAATTCCAGCGTTAAAATACGTTTAAAGAACGATCCAGATCGCACCATGCACACACCTACAAACATAGTTTGTGAAAACAGATCATTAGTTGAGCACTTAATTTGCGAAGAAGGGACAATCATTATATATATTGCATATATAGCAACACTGCACAATATTAACTTAGAATATGCTTTTTTGTTATAATTATATAGACAATGAATTTGTAATAAAGTCATATCGAAAACTTCTATTAACTTGTTGATTCAGTTCATATAAATGAGGGTATAACATCTATATGTACTTTTATGAAACATACGTTTGTTTCAACGGGTTTGTAGCATTTAAATAGAACGACAACCTAACAGCCAACTCAAAAGACTGGGATGTTTTGAAATAATGAATGAACGAGTATATACGTGTGTAGTTACAGAAGGCGCTTTAATAATACATTTTCTTCTATTTTCTTTACCTTTTCATCGCCTTAAACACATGTAAAAAGTCAAATTATGTATAATTGATACCGTGTAACTAATCTTGATAGTTTTCAGATTCATATCACCGACACAATGTGATCATAATGCCAATGTTCAGAGATTTATCTTTTATTGGAAGAAGATGTCAGGAAAATGTCAGGTAAAGTCTGGGACTCTTACGCACGGTGGATACACGCTCGCCCCGCCCGGCAATGTTAACTTTGAAGTTATATTAGGTTATGGAATTCAAAGCACGAGATCAATTTTTTTCATCCATTATCAATTGTGGTTGCAAGAAGATTTGTATTTTAAGGAAAATTAAAAGCATGAGTCAAATGTAAACGAAAATTAGGCCAGCTATTATAAAACCGCTTTTAAATATTTACGATTGCGCAACTTGTCCGACTCTGATGGCTTTTACAAAAAGCTTCACTGGCGATGTGATGTCAAGTTAGTTTATCTTGATAAAACACACTTGATTCGAATACACGTGTGTCTTTCCCTTGAAGAAAGCATACATTTGTACCCAAATGTTTTAACGTTATCGAAATATATTAGTGAGAAGCGGGAAGTACTTGACCTATGTTTCTTTATCAGGTTTTATCAGTTCATTTCTCTTGTCTTTTTGCAAGTGACACAACTCAATTTTGTTCATGTTTTCTCTGCATTATCTCCCTTTACGTATTTCAAGCGTCGTCATGGGGGTCGAATTATTTAACCGAAAACCAGTTCGTGCGTGGTTGAAGACTTTTATCTGTCTTAAATCTCTGCTAAAACAACACACTGCGAATAATAAATAAACAAAAACAAGTGCCTTAACACACAGTTGATTGAGCTGTTATAATCTAAAAACTCAGCAGTACAAATATTCAATATCCCAATTTGGACCAAGGAACCAATTCAAACAATACAAGCAAAATACAGAAATACTCCCATTTCAATAAAATGTTACAAAAACTTACCAAACAGAACTGGTCGTTCACTAACTAATATATGCCGCTTTAAAGTATATATATATATAATCTCGGTTATAACCTTTAAACTCAAGAACATTAAAATAATACAATGAAGCAAACCTTTGTAGGCTTCATGCAACAAGAGAGGTAACTCCTACGCAAACAAAATATTGAGTTACCTTCCATTACCATTATGTCGCCTAAATTGGTTAACGTCCAGTTATGTATAAATATAGGAGAACGATACAAAAATTATTCTTCAATGTTATTGTTAGTTGTAAGCAGACTTCTAGCCAAATTATGCATTAATACTTAATGAGCGAAATTTAGACGAAAATAAATAAAAAACAATAACATAAAAAATAATAAATTTATCCAAATCATGCGAAACTTAGACCAACATGTGTTTGACAAGTAGAGGTGTGTATATCACTTTAGAAACTGTTGAGTTTTTTTTTAATATTCATTTTAAATAATTAGAATCTAATCAACTTAATAAACAAATAAAGTATGTTTTGAATTTCTCATTTATAATTATATATTTATCAGGGCTTATTCGCATAATTGACACATGATCATAATTCATTACCCTTTAATTGCGTACCAGTTTTATACTTTTACCATTTTTTTTGGAAAAAAAGTTATAGGCATTTAGGGGGCGGGGTGGTGGTGGTGGTGGGGGGGCTAATTAAAGGTGGAGGAAGACCCCAGACTTACGTCTGGTTAAAACCACCTGCGCATCGCAGGTTAAACTGAAAAACCTCCCCACACGAAAGTTCTAGCCCCTACCGAGACTCGAACCCACGCGATGAAGAGCTGACAAGTTACAAGTCAGCGACTCTAACCGCTCAACCACTGGCGTCCATCTCGCCTATTTTGCATATGTAAAGAACGTGAGTAATATATTTAATGTACGTCATGTATACAAAATATGAATTACGCAATCAAATTGGTGTGTAAAACAAAGAACAACACAATATTTAACTGTTGTGTTTTTACATTTTATTTCAAAATAACACATAACAGCACATGTATAAATATATAGTTCCCCAATAATACTGAAAGGTACCAATGTTATAAATTCCTAATTACTAGTCTAATTACCGAAATTAAAAAATTGTCAATATTGTTTATCAATCCATGCTACTCGTAATAGAAATTCCATGTACAAACATCGGAATTATAACAAATATAAAAATTACCATGGCAGCTAAATCTAACAGACAACAAAATTCCACTTGGAAGTGTATTCTAAGATATTCGGATTCAGTCTATCCTGCTTGTATACAGAAGTTAGATATGATAGCTGTTTGGTATTTGTTTCACGTTAATATAATTTATTTAATAACTATGTATTATTAGCCCTGAAAATTGTTTGCTGCCTAGCATAATAATGCAGTGGCATTGCAAATAAGCGGGCCAATGGCCGAAAAGTCGTATAGATATAAAGCCCGCATTTTGGGCAATTTGATTGGCTGCTAGAGCAGGGCCAAAAAGTCATATATATTTTAGCTGAAATGGCGGCCATCTTGTATTTTTGTCGATTGAAGATACTTTTGCTGGAAATGTTCAAACCTTAAACCAGTTCGAGACCATTTGACAACATAAAATAATTTTAACAATATGGTGGTATGTAACCTTCAACCTGAAGTGCCGATAGCCACAGATTTGGGATTTTCATGACAGTGAAATTTACATGCACACAAAAACGACAGCAGACGATAGTACTCAGACGATAAACGCTGTTAAAGAAGTACATCGTAAACAAATACATTTATCCTGTTGTTTTAAAACATTTAAAATGAAACTAAATTACAAAAAATGTAGATTATAAATAGTTATTTAATAAAATAGTCAGTAAATAAGTGATTTGATATAGGCCCTGTTATTTGTCCTCGGGACAGTCGTATAAGGAGTCACTTATTTTTTAAAATATAGTACAACGCGTTTTTAATAAGACAAAATAATTATTACACGTGCATGTTTGTACATAACATAATTATATGTTTTATTCTCGATGCGTTCATACCCGATTTCTAGACCCTAAATATATAATGTAAAGAATAAAATGAAAAAATACTAACAATGTCTAGTGTAAGTAATTAAGTTCGATTATTTATTAAATAGTTGATAGAGCAAAAGGGAAACTAAGTCAAATTACCCAAAATATGAATTTCAAACAGTTCTATAAAAAGGCGGATGGTGACAATATTACTGTAAGATACACGCGCTTGCTCTGTATATTTGTCGCTTGTTTTCTTGTCCATGTATAAAATACTGATGACAGTGACATAGAACAATAAAACAGTCAAGTTATCCAAGCCTCGATAGGATCATTAAAAAAAGCAGAAAAACATGCCAGGTTGTCTTTTTTTAAGGAATTGTTGATTTCATTTTTTCGAATAAAAAAAACAACATGAATCTATTAAAATAATTTTAATAATTTTCTCTCGCGACCACCACTTTGTCCATTAAGAACTCACTTCTGACAGCTTTGTTTTAGTTTGGTATTCCCGTATCCTTGAGGACTGCGTCGGCCTCGTCAGACGATCGTTAATCATCGTCAGTTCCCGTTCGTCTACTGCGCGAAGGCCCATGTATTTTGAATTTTCCCGCGCCTTTTCTTGACGCATGTTCCGGTCACTAGTGTGGCTGATTCCCTGACTTGCAACAGTTGGTTTGGTAAGGCGGGAAACCAGATCGTCGACCTCGTGACGTGATAGGATCCGGAAAGCAGGCGCCCGGGGAATAAGGCATCCATACTCAGGGACGAATTCGGAAGATCGCAGAACGTTGCTCTTGATCTGGCTGTTTTCCTCCTGCTAGGGACAATGAACAGTTAAGATATGGGTCAAGTAACGGTATAACACTCTTATTAATACAACACTCGATTTGATGTATAGCAATTACAAAGAAATAAGCATAAACAGGATTTTTAAGAATATATTAATTCATGTACATGCATACATGATTATATCAAAATATTTTTTGATAACAGCAACATATGAATATTTGCATCAATTAACAGCAATGCAAAGATTAAGATTTAAGAATTAATCAATTGAATATTCTTGTAATTTCTTGTCAACACGACATACTAGCGGTAGGAATGAATTAAAATGAAAAATAAATGTTTAGAGACTTTAAAACTGCAAATGCTAACTAGAAAAAAGGACTTAACGACATATATTATAAAATACTCCCACTAGGGTATGACTTATGTCTCACATATTCTAAAGGACCATTTTATGCTTGTTTAGGGTCTGAAAGGTTATGCAAAACCCCTGCGATATCGGACTTGTTATGTGACTAACCCTTCAGTTTAATTAGTTTGATTTAGCAACTGGGCTCGGTGGTATTTTTATGACACTGGATTGTGTACGATTTTTATTATTATTTTTTAAAATAAATCAGTACCTTTGATTCAGTTGTCTAGAAAATGTGTCCCTGTGGTATCAAATCTTTAAACTGGATTCTGTAAACTTAAATTATCAAGCTGGAGATTTTTTTTAAAATGGCCTCTGTGGAAATATTTTTCTATTTGGTGTTATTGTTTTAGTCTGGAATTGGTTCTCTGGACTTATTTGTTATGAAAAAGGCCACTAAGGTTCGTGTTTTCTGAAACTGAGCATTGTGTTCTTATTTATTTTTATATAAACCTGGGCTGTGTGGTCTAATTTTTATTATGAAACTGGACTATATGGTCTTGTTTCATGACAATATGCTCTGTCATCTTATTTTTGTGGATTTGCGCTCCTTGGTCCTTTCTATGAAACTGTGCATCGTGGCCTTACTTTTTATGAAACTGGGCTACGTGCTCTTTTTCTTTTATGAAACTGTGCTCTGAAACCTTTGTTTTCTTTCTGAAAGAGGGCTCTGCGGTCTTATACTTTTGTGGAATGTGGCACTGTGGTCTTATTTCCAAGCCTAAATCCTGGCACCGAAAACCGTTTTGGCCTAGCACTTACGGTTTCGGAGATAAGGGCCCCCGAAAAGGCAATAGGAATGCTATATATTGAGTCCCGCATAGGCCTAAATATGCGCCATTTTGGCTCCCCTAATAGGCCCCTGGAGCCGAAACTTGGCACAGACCTAGGGCGCAGCTGGCAAAATCTGGCACCGAAAACAGTTTTGGCTTAGGACTTCCGGTTCCGGAGATAGGGCCCCCGAAGGGGCAACGGAAATGCTATATATGGGGTTCCTCATGGGCCTAAATATGCGCCGTTTTGGCCCCTTTTTGAAACTGGACATTGTGGTTTTATATGTATGAAACTGAGCTCTGTGCTCTTTGTTTTTACATAACTTGTTGTTTATTTATATAAAACTGGGTCCAGTGGTTTTAGTTTTTTTTACATGGGCTCTGTGCTTAGATGTTTAAGATACTGAAAGCTGTGTTCTAAGTTCCTTTTAATAACACAGGCAAGGAAGTATTATGTTTCAATGAAATTTGGGTCCTTTATTTGTGTGTGTAAAACTTGGCCTTGTGGCCCCATTGTTTTATGAAACATTACACTGGTCTAACTGACTAGGCTGACCTGTAGACGGAGCTGTTCCTGTGTCGGATAGGGTGCCGAGTGGCGGAACTTGAGGACCTGTGGAAATCCACTGTAGATGTGCTTGATGTCCCGCCGGAGGATCGAACCAAAGGAAGTCTGGAACTCGCTCATCGTCCCGGTGACTGGCTCCTGTACACTGAAGGTTAATAATGGATCGACATTATTTATATACCTTATAAGATATAGCTGGTCGTAAATCGTCCACCGGTTGTAAATGTCATTTACGTATATCATCCTTACAACTTCTCATTAATAGCAGACCTTAATTACGGATAAGTATCGAACATTAACTTCGTCAGCAGCACAAATCACATGATAATTCCAAAGAAACAAGGCCTATCATATTGAATATCTTCAAGGCAATTTCCGACAGCCTATCTTTATCAAAAACATGTACTTATTATCAGAAATCCGTTTCTGTTGCAGCAACTCGGTTAAAAAATATTTGATGCGTTTAGCATCCCTAGATGCTAAGCGTCTGTCCTTATTGATTCTAAAAATAACTAACAATGATGCGTATACATAGTTATGAATGCCCCCGAAGTCAATAGCACCAACTTACAGCTTTAGTGGGACCTTCAAATAAGTATTATATTTTTAAAACTTGAATTTACTTTTATATTATATACACATATCAGCACAGTCTTTATATCTAGGGCCTATTTTATCGGGTATAAGGATTAAAGTGATAACCGACACTTGCTGGCCAAGATTTATCAATACTTTACTAAACAAACTTTGAAACCTGGATATGCTGGTGTACAATCTTTTCTGTGACATAATTTTGTGACTGATTCATCACCTCACAATATAACATTGTTGACTATTCATGCTTTATGTTCGCGAAGGGATGTTACTCCAACTATTTATTTCACACTGTGTTACCTCCCTTTAGGCGAGACATTTTATATTAAGTTACTGTACGGAAATACGTCATTTCCGCTTGTTAACTACTAAGAATGATTTAGACTACAACATGCTCCTAAACTGTATCTGTAATCTGGTTTAAATTGGATAAAATGACCTTAAACATTATAATGAAAATAAACACCCCCCTCCAAAAAACACAACAAAATACAACAACAACAACAAAAAACAAACAAAACAAAAACAACGTAAATTAGATTTCTAAAAAAATAAAGTATATGATAATTCATGGCCACCAAACAGATAACTAATGCATACCTTCCATTAAGCAAATGGAGAAATAATCTGGATAGAAAGGGATACGTAATCAGTGCGATTGAGTTCTGCTTCTACACACTATCGGCTGGTCAAACAATTAACGAACTATTAGATACATGTATGAAGTCTAATGGAATTAGGGTGTTACATAAAACAACACTTCCTTATCATTTTAATACTTTAGCTTTTCAAAAAGTAAACCATATCATTAATCAGTTTTATGGTACTTTTTATCACACTGCACGTTTAAAAGGTAAATGTTATATTACGTAGCAATGACAAAGAACCGCAAGATTAAAACCACTGAAGAATTGTGATTCCTTTGAACTTCTTTGTATAAAAATAAGTTATTCGTTCCTTATTTATTATTTTTAAAATGATTATTGATATATAAAGATATATGTCAAAACACTTATATAATGCTTATTTAAACAATCAACCAATCATTATATTGCTACAAGATATTTTTTTACATTTTGTACGAGAGATATCATGTATGGGTGATATATCGACTGATGTAATACGTTCTATATCTAAATATTATTACAGACCTTACAATTTGACCTAAAGATTGTATTTGTTTATGTTAATTAAAAACAGCAATAAAAATAAAACGAACACACAATACAATAACAGTGGTAGTGTTCGTTTTAACATGACTCGTGACGATTTCCTTATGTCGAAACGCAACATAAACAGCACGTCATTATAGAATATATACAGTGAGATGGATTTGTGAATTTCTTTGTCGTTTCTTTGTCGTTTCTGTATTAACTTCTGTAATTGAAATTATCGACCACGTTTGTAAAGTTTTCTACTTTATTTATATTGTTAAAATACATACACATGTGACGTTTTTTTTATCATCATAACAAACAATGAGTTACATGGAATCACTAAAAAAACAATAAGATGCAACTTTCTGCCTGTATACATATTAAAATCGTCATCACAAATAAATAAATAAATAATATTTATTTATTTATTTATTTGTAATGACGATTTTAATATGTATACAGTCAGAAAGTTGGATCTTGATATATATATGTATAAGATCCAACTTTCATATATATATCTATCAAAGATAGTCGAAAAACAGTATCGGGCAATGATATATAATTATATATATATATATATGTACATCATTGACCGATACTGTTTTTCGACTATCTTTGATAGACATATATATGAAATTTGGATCTTATACATATATATATCAAGATCCAACTTTCTTACTGTATACATATTAAAATCGTCATATATATATATATGTACATCATTGCCCGATACTGATTTTCGACTATCTTTGATAGAACTAAAATATTGAAAAACAAAAAAAATTATGAAGTAGATGTATATATTCAACGGATACATCTTTTCTGAGCTATATTGATGACTACGATAAACATGTATATGGTAATATTGTTCATGTTGGTGCAAACCTGCTGAGGTTAAGCTTGACCTGTTTTAACCTGTTCGCTTTTTTTCAATGTTTTTTTTTTGTCTGTCTGTGTGTGTTTTAATCATTTTTTGTCCTGTATAAAGCAACCCTTTTATAATATAAGTAATTTCAGATTTCATATTGACTATTTAAATAGACTAAACATACTTTAAAGAAAGGCGATAAACATGTTTGTAGCAATATCGTTCGAGAAAATTCTTAAATTTGACGATACTGTGTCATTATTCGTAGAGTAAAAGAGCTAAATTGGCATCTTAAAAACTTTGATCAAAGAACGATGTCAGAAGCCAATGGCGAACATCAAAAATAACCTTTAAAAGCGCGCACGCAAGAGAGCCAATATATGCTCGTTTAAAAATCCAGTAGCTTATGTTAATATATGACAAAAGTAAAGCGCAACTAAAGATCTGCTACGTCTATTTTAAACCACAAAAGCAAAACGTTTACGATTTGACATTGTGGAATAGGTTTAATTGAAAAAATAATTTCATTCAGTTTTTGTTCACAAAGGACACACAGGTGAGGCAAAGAATTGTAAAATTGAATTTGTCTTAAAGTCCCAAGGCTGCAACCCTGAATTGGTTTAATAATAATTAGCTCTCAGTTCCGTTTTGGGATTAGCCGGCATTTTTGCCGATACTGGGCAGCGACATTTCTATCATTATAGCACAGGGGCACTTATGAGGTGCCCAGGGACTGAACCTGGCCGGTCCATTATACTGACACCGACGAGTCAGGCGTAATGCTGTCCCCGTAGACCCGAGCATTAGGGGTAAGCCACTACTACCAACTTAAAAGTCTTTGGTTTGACCCGGGCGGGGACAATATGTCTACACAATCATGAAGATATGAATAAGATATCTTAATTAATACCATTCAATGATTGATATAAACTAAATCACAAATTCAGCGAGGTAAACGTGAGTTGTGACCCCATGCAGTACAAAATTAACGAAAAGCTCGTCCACGATATAATTACCGATTTTGCCGGGGCGGGGCACGTGTCCCCGGTGCCTTTCACCACCCCGGCCCCGCCCCCCCCCAACTGCCCCCGGATCCGCCCCTGATCTCTATCTTAAAAAGTAGTAAAGTGTTGTCAGTTGAAACATTTTCACATCAAAACGACCAGTTCAACACATTCGACAAATGTCTTGAATTTGTTAAAAAAATCGGATCAACTTTGCGCCATCACTTTTTGAAACTTATAAAGTGCTAAGTACCTTGTAGTAACAGCCTTTCCTTACAATTAAACGTAGAAAACCAATAGAGAATATCAATGAATTTTAATCCCATAAAACAGTGCTAATATTTGCTCCCATAAAACAGTCAAAACATCCTTTATATTATATTCAATCGTAACAAAGGATAGGAAACTCCACATAAAAGTTGCCAAGGCAAACCATTAACAATTTGACAATGTGTTATTTTTGAATGCATTTAATTGAATACGACTTTGAAATATATGCATATCAATATGAATATATGTATAACTTACCTTATAAGCTTAAAAAGAAATAGAAAGTTTCTGCTTTTAAATGTTATCTTTGAACACGTAACGACTGGAGCGCAAGTTAACACTGGGTTTAAGTTAAATATATGGCTGTCTGTGAAGTTTCAATTTATTGTCACGCTGTTGTATTTTAGATGGACTAGGTCTTAGATAAAAGACATGCACCCTTCAAAAAGATCTTAAAAGAAACGGATTAATTTAAATCGTTTCAGCCAAGATATTGGCAAACAATACGAGACGCGTGATTCATAATTTACCAAACTGTAGCTAGAAAGTCCATGTTTGTTAATATGTCTTCAACAAATTTTAACAATTGTTTATATGAAATGCATTCTTTAAGTGTCTCAAATGAAGCCAATGGAAAACATCATCAATTTAAAAGTTAAACTGCTAATTTATTTTGCCTTAAACCACTAGGTATCGTCATTAAATTATTGTCTTTCTGCTTTCAGTGGAAGATCACAGACAAATGTCTGGAAGGAACCACAGGCGCACCGTGGTCAGCAAGATGACTCCTGCAGAAGGATGTTTTCACACCGACCTGAACACGAACTCACCGCGTGGGTTCGAGTCTCGGTCGGGGCGAGAACTTTCAGTGGGGAGGTTTTCCAGCTAACCTTCGGTGCGCCGGTCTTCCTCCACCAATAATTAGCTGGACGTCGCCAATATGACCATATCCGTGTCGATGTGATGTAACAACAACAACAACAACGACAACAACAACAACAACGACAACAACAACAGCAGCAGCAACAAACAAAAAAGAAACATAACAAAAACGAACTCACATGTCAGGGACTGAGCGACCCTACCTATTTCACTTATAATTACTATATTGCGGTTGTACTTTCGTTTGTGCAGCTAATAAAGATCTCTTTAGCACACAACTATGTACTGGTGGGTACTGTTTAAAGGTAACGTGTACTGTGTAGCCTTTCATTTCATAGGGAACAAAAGGCGACCAAGGATCGGGTGTCGTTGTTATTCACAACTGAATGAAATACCCCGACCTGCCTGTAACCACTTTGTGAGCAATACACGAACAATACACAAGAAATTATGATCATTTCATTTTAGTTATTCTCCATTTATTTTAAGAAATCATACGCGAAGTCTAAACGCCATTGGCATATGTTTTTTTTCATTCATCTAATAAACTTTGACGTTAATTTATGGAGGATAACTAACTGCATACGGTTGATATCAATTTTATGTCACGAGGACACGTTGTTATTTGGTTGAAAAAAATGACTCCATAGTAGTTTTTCCAAACGCTTGATCGTAATTTCAAATTTTTTCCTTAATTTATGACAACGAGTGTAAAACCATTTCAATGTATTTAAAATTTCAGTCTGAAGTGAATCGTTTTATTCGAGCACGGTAGACGTGTCTTAGCTTTAATTATACATACACAGTTTTATTAATATAAAACATAGACAACTTTATAACAATTTTAGTAAAACATGAAATAAATCACTAAATGTTTTTTTCAATAAAAACTTAATTATAAATCGTTCTTAAAATATTTGTTCAAACAATGTGCGCATTATTAAAACATGTTTGTATTTACATTTAATTCTGATCTGATCCAATATACGATTTTAAATACATGTATTGGTAAATGCTCAAAGAAAACAATAATTGGCAATAACTAAAGAAGTTAACATAACATCGCAATGCAAGTGTTCCGTAGCATCCCCTAAGTATGAAAACATATCACTACATTTAATATAAACCGTTCACAGTATAAATTAATAAGTGTATCTTACAAAATCCCGGTATATTTCATTAGCTTAATAACGTCAGTTATAATTTGACATTCACATATAAGTTGTAATAAATATAAATATGAATATTTTAAATAATAAATAAATAAATAAATAAATAAATAAATAAATAAATAAATAAATGAATAAATAAATAAATAAATAAATAAATAAATAAATAAATAAATAAATAAATAAATGAATGAATGAGTGAATAAATGAATGAATGAATAAATAAATAAATAAATAAATGAATGAGTGAATGAATGAATGAATGAATAAATAAATAAATAAATAAATAAATAAATAAATAAATAAATAAATACATAGCGATATAAAGGACACATCCTATTACAAATGTAACATATACTGTTATACCCGAAAACCAATACGTCACTAATGCCAGAGGACACTTTCTTTATTAATCTGTATTACTGGTGTCATAAAACTAGTCTGTCTTATGTTTGATCTTTCTAAACATTAACATTTTTAACGATCATACATCATACATATATCATCATGCATATCATGATATTTTAACATACATATTCACTAACAACAATTGGTACAATTAATACACAACCTGTTGGTTTAAGTGTTTATAATATATATTTACAAAAAATACACATGTATCTATTGCAAAAGTTATACATAACTGCTTGACTCTTCTGTTATTCTTTATCTAGCATAAAATAAAATGCAATTTCAATACTGAGGTAAATTTAATTTTTAAACAGTGCAATTGAACAATACTTGTCAACTAAAACCTTTCATTACATTACACTGCAAACTATCAATAAAGACAATGCTATTTCCCATTCAATTAAAATTAGTGATTATTTTGCCGTGCGCTCTGTTTGTTTGTTTGTTTTTTGGGTTTATCGTTCCACCAACAGTATTTCAGTTATCTGGAGAGCGTGTTCACTTGAAGCAGATATAGTGCTGCCTTCCCTGTGTATAGCATGCCGTGAACACCTGGCATGATACCACACCCAGTTACATTATCCTGACACCGGGCCAACCAGTCGTGGAACTACCCTTATATTTACTTATTAAGCAAGGGAGCTATACCACTACCAGTTTTAACGACTTTGGTATGTCGCGGTCCGGGATCGAACCCGGGATCTCCCGTACCTGGAGGCGACGCTCTACCGATTGCGCTACCAGGTCCGGTCGTGTGCTCTGTACTAATAACCATGCACACTACAAGTAAGATGAGATCAGATGTTACGTCTACTCTGCTCTAATGGTAGCTCTATGGAACCTTGCCATAGATTTACACATGGTAAACCATTGTAATCCGATAAGAAGTAGTGAAAGTGAGGTACCCATTGATTTAAAGCGGATTAAATAGTTCATACATTGTACGTTTTCAGTATATTGAAATCAATGAACACCCAACTCGCTAAATAAAAGACCATATTTTTCTTTCAAATATACTTTCATGTAGGAGTAACAAGAAGTTAAATACTCAATGCATATACGATAGACCCACATGTTCTTATCATTACAATCGATATGCCCATAGTTTTGCATACGTTTTTGACATACAATTTACAATGTTAATAAATTATTGCGTCATTATCCAGCTAATCAACGTATTGTCTTTGACAGACGTTCGCTTAAGACGTATATTAACGCAAGCACAGCCATATAATAAACATGTTCAGTTAAAAACGTCGCGACTCATTTGATTTTCCTTACTTTAAAGAACACAATATCTTAAATGGCAACAAGTTCCCATATAAACTGGTAGTAAGAGGTAATGTTACATTTTTTACATTGGTTGAAAAGGTTTACATTTTGAAATAACTTTTGACCAACTTTGACAACGTCGCTTGAAACAAATTTGTAGCAAATAACACTGATACACTATTTAACTTATCATACGTTTGAATCAGATTCTTTAGAATAACATTCAATCTTAATAGCCGTATATTTGTATGCTTTTATTTATAGAAATTTCGCATTCCTTTGTTGAATTTCGTTACCACAAACGTTCTTTATGATTTATGGTCTTATCTAGCAAATTTTATGCGCATTAAGGGATCTTCACACACACACACACACAGACACACACACACAGACACAGACACACACACACACACAGACACACACACACACGCACGCACGCACGCACGCACGCATATATACATACAATTTTAAAATATACTCATCAGGCATTCAGTAAGTTTTATAATATCTGACTAGGTTTTCTGACGATACTTGCACAAAGTTAATCTGTATTTCTTTTTCATACAGGACAAGATACAATACAGCGAAAGCAAAATAGCTTTTTGACACATTATCAATAAAGCTAACGCTATTTTACAAAGACGCTCCGCCTACTTAGCAAACTCATTTGAACCTTTATGCAAAAAGAATAATACAACTATAAATTGGATACAACTTGAAATAAAAAAAAACATGCACATATACAAACACGGCGGCCACGGTAATCGAGTGTGCTAAGGCGCTGTGAAAACACAGAGAACTGTCCGCGCTGGTTTAAAACCCGCCGACGCCAAGCAAAAAAACATATCAACAGTGCAGAAGACTTAGAAAATTTCTATAAAAAACTGAATTATGTTATGGTTTTGTTATAATTAATAATTACACTCCTTACCTGTGGCTATACCGAGGTGAATGTTCGTGTATATCCCTCACAAGTTCGGAGATCAGTAGTCCGCAGATCAGTCTGCTAATCGATCGATTAATGCGCTTTGTTTACAAACACAAACCTCTAGTTGACAGCTTTGTCGCTCTGTGGACAGCGTTGATTTACCGCCGGATTATTTTTGTCGCACTCTAGTTCTCAACAGCACACTACAAAGTTAGAGGTAGACAAAAAATACAATAGGCAACGGCGTAGTTTGAATTACTCGGTCATATGCCGGGTTAAGAATAAAATATTCGTTTTTTAATAAAAAGAATCTTAATTATGTGTTATATACTTTTCTTTTTCAAAACGCTCATGAATAAAGTCTGAATTATTTTAATTTTCTTTTTCAAAACGCTCATGAATAAAGCCTGAATTTTTTTTGTATCTCTCCACTTCTCAACTTTCCCGTTCAAAGTTGAAGGGAGTCGAAAGACTACAGAAAAAAAGAATGGGTGACTGAATTATAAAAATATGTGGTAGTGGACAAAATTATAAAATAAAATATTTATTCTAATCAAATTTACAGATATTCTGTTGTTAACATTTCAAAACGTCCATTAATATGCAGCTTTATTATTTTCCCGACCTTTAGTTATAAACTGTACACGTCAAAATTAAAAGCACGCAATATTACATAGTGCAGTTGCAAGAGAAGCAAAATAATAGAATATTCAGTCATGTGTCAGGAATATTCTTATTCATAGGCATATTAGCATTTTCAACCCTAGGGGTATACATCTCAGTAATATAAGCTTTTTCTATTTGCAAATGATCAAGATTAACTTCACATTCGATAATTTTAAGTTTTGGGATGGGATTTGTCGATACTGTACTATAAAAAAGTTACGATATATCATCGCTCTTAAAGTGGTCAAGATTGCCTAAACACACTTAGGGTAAATGGGATAATGAAATATAAGACATATTTTAAAATCACGCAGAACAAAAAAAAAACACTGGACACTTGAAATAAGAAAAATGTCTATAGGCTTATCTTTTTCGGTGCTATTGTTCTCGTCTAATATAAAAAACAACACTTATAGACAAAAAACAAATGAAACGCTTTATACAAATCAGCTCCTTGCAGGTTAAACAATGAGTATGAGTACGCACACGAGACTCTCAGATTTGTGTAAACGTCGGCCATGAACACATTCTAAGTTCACATTAACCGATTTGATTAATAGTTACGCAAGAAATTAAATAAATTCGAATTGTGATTCAAATGTTATATTTCTGCCATTTTCATTTACATGTATGTTAAAAAATTCGTGCCTTTTTGTGCAGTCTTATTAGTAAATGCAAATTTAAAAAACCTATGCCAAAATCGCTCTAAACAAAAAAATCACTTTACTCACCATGCCGCAAGTTTGGAAGTCGTTTCAAATATCAGTCTATCTATTTCTCACATACATTTGAATCAGTTATTGACATGTGTGTGTCTAAAAAAACTTAAGCTTTGATATTATATCTGTCAATCTAGACAGACCTGACTGCCAAATCTTTAAAGTCAACAGGTAGTTATTTTGTATGGTTTGTTTGGATCTCGTCACATGCAGGTAACACTCGATCATAACTGCGCATTAATTATCCTAATTTTTCACCTATTTTTATATTTTGGATAAGTTTAAGGATACATTGTATCGACCCAATATTGTTCCTAATCCCGACATCGAGACATTTTACATTTAAGCGGAGGAATATCTTGGCAGAACCACCGACGCACATAAGGCCACATGGTGTACATGCACCACCTTCCTTGATTCATTAACCTGGAGTTTCAACCTCCATAAATATGCTATCCAATGTACACATATATGTACCTAACTAACCAATGATTACGTGACTAACATCTTTATAATTGTACACTGTATTATGATGGCGAGAGACCGAACACAGTCTAAGCCTAAATAAAATATGTTCTGTTCTGTTCTGTTCTGTTCTTGCCAGAGACACGACACTGAGTTGAACCCTCAAAGTAATGGGTTGAGAAGTTACTAAGTTACACGTCGGAGACACTACCCGTCACCTTCTTTAGTAGCGTGAAATGGTGTTTGTAATAAGATCTAGTATACCCACATAATAAATATATCTATGTGTTACGATTTTAAAACAAAGGATAAAATGTTTTCCCCCTATCATTTGTTGTCTCTTGGATTATATATGTAACAGTTATAAGTCGTGAGTCTGTTTCCACTCGATTTGTTATGTGCCGCTGGTCCATAGGTGTGGAATAGTCCAGTGGTAGGCCGCACGACTCCGGATCACGGGGTCCGTGGTTCGAACTCCGGTCAGGTCACCGCTAATGTCCTTGAGCAAGAAATTTACCTCGAATTGTTCCACTTCACCCAGGTGTATAAATGGGTACCTGCGAGGGTTATTCGGGTCAGTAATATTACTTCCCAGAGCCATGTGTCGGCTGCCATAGTACGGGATTGACGCATATACCCAATGACCAGGGGGTAAACTGTACAGTCGGCTGAACGAGCAGTAGCTTGAAAGTAGACTATAACTTGGTATTACCTATAACCTATTTCCTACGTATTTTACAAGGATTATAGAAAGACGAGTACTGAGCCCAGTAATCATAATTATGTCGATGATGAATTGTCACACTTACTATTTGTTTTAACTTAGGTCTGATTGTATGGCTGAGGGAATGTTTTGGCTGCATTCACACAAGTTCTTGCTTCTTGACATATATATGTAATGACTTTTTGCGTTCGTGATATGTGGCAAATTGTTACATTCTTTTAATGACCTACCTGTGTGCAATTCTGTTCTGATTTCTCTTTTATAGACATGAACCATTGATTTAAGTGTCATATCTAAGGGAGACAATGTAAGATGGAATCGATTTATCGACATAGTGATGTCCCTTGATAAATACAAAAAAGTATTCATTACTAAAATATGTTTTTATCCATTGCCCTATGTTCTTTTGAGATGGGGCATTTTAATAACGTTCATAGTGCATTGTTTAATATCCCTCAACTTGTAAACTCCGTGAAGTATCACAATAGCTAAGCTATTAATTTCTAAGGCAAGTAACAACCTTTCGACTGGTACATAAACTTAAAATACTTTTTCTGAATATGATATGTCTTTATTATTGTTGCATGTTCACTAAATGAGAACTATTTTTCTTCTTAAAATAAGAGCAAAATCCGCACACAAGGGGGTCAATATATTTCTTTCAACTCGACGATTTAGGATATCAGGCGTGAACTTGTAATGTTAACATACTGCTTTGTCTCGGGCAAATAAAATTCATTGGCCTGATGTCCCTACGGAACTTTTCGGAATTTTCAACCGAAAGCAAACCAATATAGCACGAAAACTATTGACAGTATTGCACCATGCGTAAACAACATTTCGAGGTTCATAAATCATCAAATTTGTACAAGTTCCGGAAAATTAACACGACGACGAGGTGGGAATTGGTTGCTTCACGCATGGTTCTCATTATAAAACTTTCTTTTAAACAAAGTATTAATCCGTTATGTAAGTAAATCTGTCTATACATTAAAAGCTCATTAAAACATAAAAAAAATATTTGAATTCATTTAAATTCATATTTTAAATCTTCTACAAATAATGTTTGTTATAACCCAAACAATTCAATATCTTATCAAGCTAGGAAGAAACGCATCCAGTTTTCAAATTGGTGAGATAGTGTCCTGACTCAATAAACTTAATTCTTGCTTGTCTGCCACTATTACACTACAATGTTGGAAAGACAGCATGGCGGCAAGAAGAAAATACCAAGAGAATAACATGGGAGCTACAAATAAAACGACTTGAAGCTAATTTGTTTTAATTAACATTCGGTCATATAATGGCTATATTAAATAAAGAGTTTCAAAAATGTCAGAATCATACAATTATTCTACTAGTTTTGTGAAAGGAGCATTAACGCAGTAAGTGCAATAGCACGTATCAAGAAATTCGATTGCTTATTAAAATTTCTAATAAATTCAAAAAATTTCTTTCTCGCCAGGTCAACTTCAGTGTGATTTTTTCTGAGGCTGTCAATTATTTATGCATATAATTCGTTCGACACTCACGAAAGGCAGACTTCCATTCCTTTCAATCATATATCACGCACTCATATCATTTAAGATACGACATTCATTTTCTACCACAATAGCAATATAACCACATTGCATGGAACTATGTCATCGTACTTACAAACTAATAACCCATGAAGCCAGTATGACATATACTTAAAGTTCGATTGCAAGACTAAATAATAGAAATAGAAGTGATTATGTGTTATTTTATATTCAGAACTTCTTAAAGTTTAATGACATTGATTCTTTGCATACCAAAGATGTACAAGTGAGAGCCCGGATGTGAGACATCCAATGCGCCGTAGAGAGCATGCGCTTTAAACAGGAAGAATACTTTTCTGGGACACTCACTTGAACTTTCAATTCATAATATGAATATGTAAGGGGAAACGAACAGTAACTCTGATGGGAAGTAGTTGATCTGCTATGTTGTTTTCTTCCTTGTTGTCTTCTACATCTGTAGAGACAAGCTGCATTGCAAAGATCGGCATACTTGGTTTCCTTAGTTAAACAAGGCGTCGTTTTTTTTGCCTGCTCCTTTTTTATAAAGGCAAGATACACTTTTCTATAGCATATTGCACTGTTAAAAGCGGAATACTTGGTTCTTTCTCCGAAAAAGTCTCACAGAAAAAGATTCGATTGTCTGTTATTGCCTGCTATACTATATCCAGATATTTAAAAGGCTCATGGATAAACCACAACGAACAAAATAAACTTGGATAAGATATGTCGCATGTTTTTGCTATATGAACTACAACACAGAAGTGTGTAAAATGTTATAATATATTTACTAAGGTTAAGAACTTGTTAAGAGCTATCCATATTACACGGCCTTAAAGTTTGTAGACATAAATCGACTTAATAGGAATGAATCTATTCAAAATTACAAAGTATAGAACCATGAAGACTGAGCATAACTATGGCGGTTGACCAACCCTAGTATTTATAACGCAGATTGACTAAAACTGTTTTCACATCAAGTGTTCAACATGTATAAACAATAATCAATCGAGTGAACAAAAACAAACAAACAAACAAACATCTTTAGGTCCAAGCAAAATGTTCGTAAAACTTTTGTTATAAACGACCAACCGCGTGTCCGAAATAATGACATGAAGAGGAACATATTTATTAAGCAAAGTCCTATGAAAATGGCTAAAATGCAACGAAAGTTTTGTTTCTACAAGATGTTACGCAAGGAAAATCGTTCAACGTCCTCATCCATGAAAATCTAGTGAACGTCAATAATTAAATTCATGTCACGCAACGTCCCACTTTTTCACTAAAGTCACAAAAAAACCCCGTTATTGTCTGCTGTTCATTACAAACGACGTTTAAATTTCCTGTCGAACATACGCATAAGTAGTGTCGACACACTGTAAGATGACAACAAAATTGACTTAACTTCTTTGCCAATTTTCCACGAGAGTGTTGAATGTCTGTTTGGGAAATTGTGAAACCGAGTTCCACATAGAAAACAAGATTCTATATTGATTGTAACCGAAAAATGTTGTAGATGCAATTTTTAATAAAAACGTATTGTTTTGTTGTAAAAAACTGACTTTATGGCAAAAGAAAGCATATCTTATTTCGTAATTTAAACATGTCCACTTTAGAAGAAATCTGAAATGTTTATAACTTACACTTGTTTACATACCAATCAGTAAATGAAAATAAAAGTGGCATGTGCGCTACCTTGAAGTTTGACGTAGGGTTAGTGAGAAATGCTGACAAAACATTTGCAAGCAAACAGTTATATTGCTAATACTTGACAGTTGTACTCTCAGATATTTTGATTTCACTCTCGACATTGTAAACATATCATTAGTTTCTTTCTCCTGACCAGGATCGTAGTGATTTCACAGACGCTGACAATTGAATATTCAACCGTTTCCCCTGACACGAAAGTCATTTTTCAATCAAATGTCACACAGTTTCTATAATGGAAACGACTCGACTTTGTTCTTGCTGTTTACTTAATAGAGGTATTGCCCTCGGAGATGAATCAAATAAATTTGTGTTTTAACGTCAGAATATTAAAAGTACTGAAGGCAAAAAGTAAAAGGATCAAAGTAAGATTTACATAGATAGAATATCATAAACAGAATGGTTGTAAAACACACACACACACACACACACACACACACACACACACACACACACACACACACACACACACACACACACACACACACACACACACACACACACACACACACACACACACACACACACACACGCGCGCGCACGCACACACACACACACACACACACACACACACACACACACACACACACACACACACACACACACACACACACACGCACACACACACACGCACACACACACTTCATCTTATAGACAATATAAACAACTGAAAGAATATTCATTTCAACCGGATTTTGACTAAATTTCTCGATATGACATGCAGGTGAATACACTTACATATTTGTTCAAGTAATTACACAATGTTGCAATCACAGAATTGTCTTTCCGTTAAGTGTCAAGGCAAATACATCCATCACGTACAATAAAATGTCGAGATTTCGTGCTAGTGCTAGTAGTACTAGTAATAAACTGTTGCTTCATGTAGATGTTAAATGGAACATTTGCAAATCGATACCTTGCTTTCTCCTTTTGTATACGCCTGTTAGGTCGAGATTTCGAGCTAGTACTGGTAAATAACATTTGCTAAATATTCGCTGAGATGAGATCGATACCTAACGTTCTCCTAAGGTATGTGCCTGACAGATTGCCAGACTGCATACCGTTATGCCAGTTTATTCCATAAGCTACCGCGTGAGCGTGAGGTAACACCCATGCATTATTTTTTGTAACGCACTAGTTAGCTATCGAAAGGTGACGTTAAATTGATCATGGTGGAACTTTGTATCAAAATATGACCTTTCGAACACTTTCAACTAATAAACCGTTTCTATGGATACTCACCTGCAAGAATTCTTTTTGTGTCAACAATGGACAGTAATGTTTTCATCAAATTAAACTTTTGCAAGAATTTATGCTATTTATCCCTCTTTGTCTATTTTCTTTTTTTGCTGGAATTCGCTGACGATGTCACCTGTTTAAATATTCCCTCTGACGCAGGCAAACTGTCATTGTCCTTTCAGATGTCACGCACACACTTTAATATTGTCAACCCGGCATTTGTTGTCCTTGAATTTAAAGTAACTGTATTGCAAAATGTTCACAAATCTCGATGGAAAAAAGGAGACGAAAGAAAATGCACACTTTCATAAAAGATATAATGCTTATGTTTATGTAAAAATGCACTTTTTCAAAGACTGTTGTGTGCTTTTCTGAATCAACCATTCAACGCCATATATATTTAGCAGCTGTACTCTAAACATGGATTATAAGTTCTTGATTTAGTAGAGATTTTCCCCTGCGATAAAAGATATTTCCATGGATTCAAAATTTTGCCCATTATTCCACGTTTCTGTATCTTTCTAACCTTCTATCTTGGCACCATCTTCCTATGACATTTTATGAAATCACGACATGCAAGATGCTATTGTCATGCAATTAACCGCATCTATCGTTTTTCTTTTAATTTGAATGCACTGCATAAAGAACAACTGGATGTCTAAATTGCGTGAGAAAACAGAAACTTTAAAACCAATTAAAGAAAAATCAGACATGCTTTTAATCCTATAAATGTACCGCTTCATTGTATTTCTAAAAAATGCCATGTACGCACTTACCAAGTACTGTGGGACTGTGTTTTTGCCAATTAAATAAGATTTATTGTCAATGAATTTAATATAATTGATAAATGGGTCGTGTTCAAAGCCCTTTTTATATTCTCTCAAATGTACTTCTTCCAGCAGAACTAGCTCCATATTATTATATAGTACTTAAAGGACGATACAGATTAAAATATTTTTTGAGCTAAAACAAGCATTGAAAAATAGTGAATATTTGGGTTTTCAATGCACAATTGACACAGTCAGCAAATATAATGTAACCCAACATTTTGAAAAAAGTGTCTACATTTATTTGGTAATAATCTCATTGTTACTTTACAGAAAAGGGGGAAATATCATGGCTTTGAAAGAAAACAATAACGTAACAGAAATTATATTATGAGTTACCAAAATGCTCTTACAACTTAGGTATTTAGTTGAGTTAATAAGTTATTCTTTTTGCCTACAAATGTTAAACATAATATTCAAGTAAACATTTCATTTATCCTTTTAAATCTTGTTAATTAAAGTAGTTACACATTATCAAGGTTTACACCAGGGTTAATATATTGTACCGCATCTGTTGTTAGTATTGTCACAAACTGGTGTTAAGAGAAATAGACGCATAACAGGATGTGGAGGATCGCTTTTCAACTTTTATAAAATGTAGGCTTGACATTGTATTATTAATACTGTCTTTTATCTACACTGGACAAAACAGATTATAAATGTCAAATTATACAAATTAAAGGTATAGCAAGTAATTAAAAAATTAAATGTGTGAGTTATGTACACTTTTCATTGTATTCTATATCAGTTAACTCTTTTCAGTACTACTATTTCTGATAAAAATTAATACATGTTATGTCCAAGTTGCCATTTTAGGGTACAATAACCTTATGCGCCTTTTCTGGTACATGTGCTTTTTTAATTAACACCGATTTCAAGTAACATCGTTCTTTTTGGTTAATCGAAAAACAATTTTCTTGCAATCCACCTTTCTTCTTGCTCACTATATTAATTTATCATTGTAGTACTTGTAATTTTTGGAAAATGTGCTTCGTTCCTTAATAATCCAAATTAGCATATCAATAATAAAAAAAATAATACAGATTAATTAGAACTATAGTATATATATTATGTCATTTAATTAATCTTTTAAGGATTGTTGCGTAAATTTCCGTTTGATGGATATTGAAATAAGCTGTATTATCAAGAATATTATATAGTTCTTCTAATGAAGATGAGAAAATGATACTGAACTTTCTTCTAGACGTCATAACTTATCTTAGAAAATGCCAGCGCTTGGATTTTTTTTTTAAAAATAGATCACTTTTCATTGCTTGCATTTGAGGAAACCCACAAGGAGTTTAGAGCTCTGTAAAACCTGGTTAAGCACCCCAGTTGTTCCCTTTTGTCGACTGAGGCTTCCGAGGCGGTAACTGTTGTGTTTGTCCTTTTTTTTTATTGACTCATCACGATTTGTCCTAACTTTGACACTATCTAGCATATGGATAGCTTTGTCCTGTGCATTTTCAAATTTTTGGTAAACGTTGCAATGCTCAGAGGACTTTCTCACATTTCCTTATCAAATACTAAACTCCATAAACTTTTACTTCAACCATAAATCTTGACAAAATCCCACCTAGATCAATATAACTGCATTACTGTAACACACGTTCACTCTTGGTAGATTATATATATATAAAATGAATCTAGAAAACATAAAAATTATCTATAAATTATATTGATTGTAGGCAAGATTAGACGAATTTTCTTAGTTTGTAACTTTTAAGTCATCCTAAAATAAAATTAGAAACACGACCAAAACAACAACAAAAAAAAAACAACAACAACAAAAACTCTCACAAATGTACAACTAGTTGTCAAAATTATGGTCACATTGCAGACATCTTGTCAATTATTGGTGGTGTAAGACCCTCAAGACTTAATGAAGGTTAGATGGAAAACCGCCCCACATGAACGTTCTTGACCCTACAGGGACTGAAAACCACGCGGTGATGGCCGAGAAGCTACAAGTGGCCGACTATATGTACGACTAGAAAATTAAAATTAGGATTAAGATTAGCCGTTTTTTTGCCAAAATTGCGCAAAATTATACTGACACCGACGAGTCAGGCGTAATGCTGTCCCCTTAGCCCCGAGCGTTAGGAGGGAAGCTACTACTACAAACTTAATTTTTTTTTGGTTTGACCTGGCCGGGATTCGAACCCACCACCTCCCGATCCGCAAGCCGACTAGAAAATTAAAACTATAATAAATCATAAATCCTTTTCTTCGTAAAACAAAAAATTATGTTACTTATGTAATGCTTTTTTATCTGAAACATTTTTGGCTTTGTGAAAAAAAAAATAAACTACTAAAACACACACATAGGTTTGTGATGAAAGCTGGCCCATTGAAATAAAGACCAGTAGATAAAATGTACAAGAATATACAGTTTATTGTTAAAGATGGAATCAATTCTTTTGATTAACACCTCCATGATAAAAACAGAAGTACATCCATCACATCGATCACAAATCTCTACAAGAAAAGTCCGTGATTGGAAAGTCATGTTTTCATTAAATTGACACTGTATTCAGAAGCAAACTACCTCGTTCAGAAAATGTCCTTCACACAGAAATAAGTGTTCGCAGACAATAGGTTCAGCCTATTCTGTTAATTTGTTATCACACGTTCCATAAATGGCATATGTAAATAAATGAAAGTTTTTGTCTTTTGCCGAGTATTCAAATTATTGGTATTATATTTAAATTATTTGCTATCTTTAGTTAACATAAAAGCTTATAATTTGGACTTTCATCAAGTAAGTGGTCAGTTTTATAAAGGCTTGCATCAGTTTGGACTTTATTTGAGATAAATGATTTATTGTCCTGCATGGGGACTATATCTGTTTTGTGATAATTTGTAACTTGTTTGTTTAATAAATTATTTGGTACTGTAAAGCGAATTACTGGTTGTTTGATTTCTGTTGCACTATTAATTCTCATTGATAAACATGGTTTTATAAGGAAATATGACATTTAAGTAATAATAAAGATAATTTATGAATATTAAAACATATAAATCAATAACTTTAGACAGTGACTTCAAATCAACCACTTTTCGCTTATGTTGTTTTGTATAGTAAAACAGGCCAACAAAGTGACACAATATATAAGATTGTATAATAACAATTTACCAAATTCATAATTATATCAAGCTATCCGGCTTATTTTACCTTATCGACACGAGCAGAAAAAAACAGACCCTAAAAATTCGTTTTTGCACGAAAGAATCTACCAGCAAGATGCCGGTAAGATAATTACATTTTCTGATCTCGGATTGATAACAGCATTGCCCAATATAGGAATTGCAGTTGTGTATTTCAATCATCAACTGTTATGTTGTCGTACTTAAACTTTGAATCATAACATTTTGCTAAGAAGTCAGCTAAAATAATAACACTAAATTTGTCCTACTTCTTTCTTTTATTTCTATTTATACCTGTAAAAGTTTGAAACTCTGTCAGGTAATTTGTACTAAAATTACTAAATTGACAAACACATTTCTTTATACGAATTGAGCCAGTGTTTCACTAAACCGAATCTCCTTTAATATTACATGGTGATGTTGGAGTTAAATATGTATTAAGTACCAACCCCAAGTCTTAACTTACAAAGATAAAGTGAAAACAAAAACTGTTCATAATTGATCTTTAGGGAAAAACAAAATAACTTTCCCTGAACCACACTGACTATCCCATATTTTTGCTTTCTGTGCTATTTTTACTTTCTTTGAAATCCGCTGACAATGGAACTTATCACATCATTTCCTTTTTCTTCCTACGAGCTTACGAAAGACACTCTGTGATTGTCCTTTCAGATGCACTTACTAAAATTGACAATTCGTCCGGTTTTTTGTCTATTTTTTGAAGGTACTGAATTCGGCGCAAATTAGATATAAGTAGGTGATGGAACAACATTCTGAACGTAGATAATAAAATACTCGCCTGTTTTATCGTCAACCGTAATTATTCCGAATAAGCTTACAATTAATGACTTCAATGTATAACAAGATAAATACAGATTTACTTATGTTTGAGCTTTATTAAGCAAGATTTATTAGATATGAACATCTTCGGCCGATGAAAACTTTAAAACCTTATCAGCACCGGGGCTTATCATTAAATTCAAAGCAAGCAGCCAATGAATGTTTGTGCAGACATTTGTTAAATACGAAGATATTGCTTACACGTGTGTCCTTGAAACTTCCGTTTTGGAAACACATTGCTTTATTTGAAATGGCAGTTTCCATGGAAAGTTACTTTAGGTCATGGACTGACGTTGCATTGCTTATAAAGCAAACGTGTTGTTATGGCACCATAGTATACTGCCTACGCCTTATTTCTGTCATGTTTGCCTTATCCAATTCCTTTGGAATCTGTTGACACCGCTACTTGTATGTTCATTTCTTCCGACACATAAAAAAATTACGACAGGCAAACTGTCATTATTCTTTTAGGCGTCACGCTATCACTTGATATTGCCAATTCTGATTTTTTCCCTATGACTTGACGGCACTGAGATCAGCACAATAGCATGACAAAATTACGAGGTCAATAATGCAATGGATTGAAAAACAAACACAAAAGCCAATCTACCAACCACACAGAACACCCATCCACCCAACAAGCAAACAACCATCCAATACATTGCGAAACACATTCGCTTAAAATATTTATTTGTTCAAACTCACTAATTATACTTCGCCCCTTTTTGTCCAAACATCATACCAACATAAATATGGTTAAATACAGTGACAATTCTATAGTTCTACACAAATAATTAAGTATTACAAAATTTGAAAATTTGAAAAAAAAAATGAATAGGACAATAATGAAAGCTATTTATTTATAAATAAGACGTACATAATTGGCAATTCTTGTGTAAATTTTAGTTTCTGTATATGTAACCACGTATAAAGCGATTATGTCTTTCAGAATTTAAGGAAACGCAGCTAACTACATTGTAAGTTTGTCATTAAAATTTACAAAAATGGATTGTTATAATATAAGCCAGTTGACTCGTTTCATAATGTTTTTAAAGTGCATATATTATATCAAAGGGCATACATGTACGAAATCAAATCATAAAAAAGTGAAACACTGGTATCAATCACAAATACTGTGGCAGTATTATCGATAAAATTTAACAGTTTGAAGACAGAGTTGCAATAATGTTAATGTCCTAAATGTCAACTAGATAGTTAAGCAGATAGTGCAAAGATCAGCATACATTATAACTTTAATAGCTTGTTGTTATGACCGGTTATTAGTCCAATGTATGAAGAAAGAAGTAATAAGACAAAATGTCCACAAATTAAACAAAACAAATGTAAGGATCAACAGCACATTATTCTTTCGCCGAAAACATTGTTCATTTAATATTATCACGAATATGTATAATCGCTACATACATAAAACTCAGCATTATTATCATCATCTTCATCATCGAAGACGACCATTTTTGTTTAATTTAACTTCAAAATATCAGTTCTTGTAAACAACATTATGAAAATAATTACTTTGCTCCTTATACACACCCTTACTCTTCATAATTTAAAAGTAAAACCCGATATTTTTCATTAAAAGCTTGAGGGATAATTCACTAGATTTAGACTTTTGCCTTTTGTTGTGTATTTTACATCAGTCAAGAATATAATATGGTAATGCAAATTATAGATTCAATTTCCTTGGTTGCATTTGACAAAACTCTCCTTAGTTACCCTGACCTCTGAGAAAAGCTCTTCATATACTGAAATAAATGCTGGTACATGTTTTATTTGACTAGACAACCGTTAATAAGACACACTCCTTATGTTCACTTCACTTCTCTGTTTTGCCTAAGGTCCAATATCGATTCGGCAAGTCCAGAGAAAAGGAGCCACAACTGACTGTGAAATATCCATCCCTGATATACAAAAGGACAACTCGATAATTGGAAAACCATGTAATCATTACATGATCAAATTGATATATTCACCCTCACGGCAGTCTCCTTAGGAGATTCCTTCACGCAGAAATTAGTTTTCACGTACAATTCACCCCAATGTTCCTGGCAATTTAAGGATGCGTGTCAGGTAGAAGAGTGTGACAGTACAAGGATTACTGGTCATGCACTCACGTTTAAATGCGCCAGCTTAAAAAAAAAATAGTATTTATTTGTTATAAATTTAAATGCTGTATGTCTATCTATCTGAAAAGATTGTAAACACTAAAAGTGTATCTGCACTTGATAAAAATGACTCATTGTTAAGTACATGTGTTATTTTAATGTGCGCTACCGTGACTTTTTTCTAAACATTATGGACTTATTTTTCAATGACGTCACTACTTTCGTTATTACTTATTAAAGAAAACATCAGCGCTTGGACATTTTTGTATCCAAGTAGATCAGTTTTCTTTTCATTGCTTGCATTTGAAGAACCCATCAGCAAGTTACAGCTCTATAAAACCGGTTTAAGCACCCCAGTCGGCCCATCTTGCCGACCGACCGTTCCAAGGCGGTAACTGTCGTGTTTGCTCTTTTATAATCATAAAAAAACATTGTTCTTACTTGGATTTCACGCAAAATACGTTTGTCCTGTGCCTTTTCAGAGTTTGATATATGTTGCAATGCTCAAATGACGTTGTCATATATTCTTATCTAAAAATTATGAACAGCAATAAGAATATTGTAAACACAGTGCCTTTTCTTTATGATTACACAATGACAACAATTTAAAAGAGCAATGGACCCCCATAACAAATAATCTAAGCATCAAACGGATTATTTCACATAAAAGCAATTATGTTTATATTGTATCAGTGTTTAAAATCACGTGAAATGTATCTCAATGCATGTAGCCATTGACGAAACGTTTTAAGAAAAGTTTTATAAAGCTATTTTATATCTTAGATAGGTAGTTCAGATGGTTGGCAGAAAGAAAAACCGTTTGCAGAACTGAAAATTTATCATGTCTGCCAAGTAGAAACAACTATCAACTTGACAGATGTCGAGTCTTAGGATAAAAGCTGCGCGGTGTGAACACTATCTAATTGAACGGATTTGATATTTTATTAGGCATCAACACCGAGGTACAACATCTATCACTCTGACTGGCAGGTCGTGATAGAATGTAATGGCAACTGACAGACCAGGTAATTTCTTTTTTATATCTGACTGTTCATATTTATTTTCTCCGTGAAATATTCTTTTTTTTTGTAGCAGCTTTAAATGGGCTAGTCACACGGGATATCGGTTGAACGTATACAACTATGCACAGGAAAAGAAAAAAAAAGATTCAGAATTTCAAACTTAAGAATAATAAAATGTTACGCAAGAAATGAATGACAGCGGCCCTGCATTAAGCAGACTTTGGTTTATACATATAATCATTTAAAATTTCATATTAATGTATTATTACAAGGAAAACAATTTAAATGTTCAGCAATAGGTCAAGATTATAAATCAGAAAGTACAGGTACCGCTCGAATTATTTTTTCAAATTATATCCCGGCTCAAAACATTTTTATACAATTAGTCTGTCATGTAAAATCTTTTTTTTTTCTAATGGGCGTAATCAATCTAACATGTTATGAGTAATTGAACTATCCAGATATATTTTACTGATCAGAAGTAGGCTTTTTCTCGATGTTTGTGGCTGTATTATTCCAGGGACCAATTAAGGTTTTCGTTGTTTTGTTGGTTGAGATCTGCACAAAATATACGCAAAGCAATTGCGATGTAGACGTAGAATCCATAAATTCATTTAAGTAATCAACAGGAAAACTTATAAACATTAAAGTAGTTACATGACTTTAACAGGAGCAAGAGACTTCTAAACATTAAAGTTCTTAGATGACTTTAACAGGAGAAATAGTGTTGACAAATGCATTCCCTTACATCTACATTTATGTAAGCGTCCTCTTATCAGTCGAGAGAGACAAAATGTGTCACCAGTGAAAAAAACTCCCCACCTGCGTTGCGGTTATACAAAATACGATGACGACGTTTGCATTACTTACTTGTCTGAAGACTTGAGATTTCTAAAACATTTTTTCCAGAATAATTATTCGAAGAAAGTGACTGAAAATTTAGGAACACCTGCTGCTTTTAAATTGCTTCGAAGAGATTGACGTTGCTGTCTGTGTTGGTGAGATATTCTTTTATTTTTGAGGCTATGTATATTGCTTCTTGTATTAAAAACTAAATTATTTATATTTTATTTCTTTCAGCATAGCTGCCTAGCATCAGTTTTGACCTACTTACAGATGCTAACGCAAGGCAATCCCCAGTGAATATCAAAACGGTCTGCATTGGCAGAAATTAGACTTAGCATCTCTATACGCATCCTGAAACGGACCACTTAACCAGCGGCATATACAAGAATACTAAACCAGGGGCATAGACACAAACACTTAACAAACGACATATACAGAACAACTTAACCATCGGCATATACAGGTTCACTAAACCAGTGGCATAGACACAACCACTTAACAAATGATATATACAGAACTACTTAACACAGCGGCATATACAGAACCACTTAACCAGCGGCATATACAGAACCACTTAACCAATGGCATAGACTCAACCACCTAACAAATGACATATACAGAACCACTTAACACAGCGGCATATACAGATCTATTTAACCAGTGGCATAGACACAACTACTTAACCAGTGGTATTCACAGGACCAATTAACCTGCGACTTATGCACACACCGTGTACGAAAACTTGTGGCTACCATTGTAAACACAACTATTTTCACGGCTATAGTAAGATTAACAGCGTCTCCTAGGCAACGATATACCCACCACTTTCTGCCCCCACACTGTTCCATCTAATTAATGTGAAGATAAAACGTTTTTAATTGTATTTCATTTAATATGACTTTTTACATCGTTGGTTTAGAAGAAGTATCATATGTAAAATAAACAGATTTCTGGTTGCTTTGATGTGTTAATAAAGCAACTGTATTTCATAAAGACACTTACATTTTAATTATATTTTAATAAAGAAGCTTTGACTATCTTTATTTTGTTGGGGTTTTCAACGTGCTTTAATGATCTACAGAAGTGAATACGTTAGCACCTGTGTAAGATGTATTTTAACAGGTTAACTTTTAATATTGTCATAAAGTGGATTTCCTTCCGTTTCTTGGTTTGTATATAATTTTTCCCACGGGTTTTTCCTTTCAAAATTAAATGTAATTAAATGTAAATGAAAAGGTTGGTCATAGTGAAAACCACGATTAACATTTAAAATGCTGACAAGAGTGGGGATATTTATTGTGTTATTTTAGATATGAGGTAAAGACCAAACTGATGTTATGTTGAAGAAGGAAAACTCCTGAATATATATTTTGCCATGTAATAGCTCAAGTTTTAGAGCGTCGGCTTGCGGATCGGGAGGTCGCGAGTTCAGACCCCGGCTGGGTCAAACCAAAGACTTCAAAGTTGGTAGTAGTGGCTTCCCCCCTAACGCTCGGGGCTAAGGCGGCATCATTACGCCTGATTCGTCGGTGTCATATTAATGGACCGGCCAGGTTCAGTCCCTGGGCACCTCATAAGTGCCCCTGTGCTATAATGATAGAAATGTCGCTGCACAGTATCGGAAAAATACCGGTAAATCCCATCCCATCCCATGTGTTTTTCAACCAAAGGTTTATACAGTTGTCTACTTGTCTGTAATATTTGATGAGTTATAGACAAGACCAACAATATGTACACAAAATAACATAAATACATACCGGCAAATTGTTTACAGGAATGATTATTTGAAAGCTTTATGCTGACTTTAGATGATGCTTTAGATGATTAATATAGTGTGTTAATAACACATTTTAGTTTCTTGTTCATGAGAGAAAAATATTTTTATTATATAATTTCCTGTATTGATATCTTGGAGTGTAGTTTCTTTCTAGAATAGAACCAGAAGGTTTTTTTGTTGTCTTCTTCTGTATCAGAACAGCAAGTTTTCTATTATCAGGCCACTTTTTCTTACAATTCTTAAGTAAGAAGTGGTTCAAATCAGGACATAGCTTCGAAGTGTTTTAAGATTCGTGTCCGAAATTTTCCATGCTGATTTAACTAAACCATCCAGAGACAATGCTTGCATATAATTGACAAGAAAAAATTGATTTTTTCTTCTATTAATTGTCACCTCCGACTTATCTTAAAATATTTTTGTCAAATTTGTTTTGTTTTCTTTAATAAAAGATTATCTTAACACGGATTGTAATTTGTGGAAGTTGTCGGAGTTTGTGAATTTATATTTTTGCTTGTGATAATTTTATTCGTTAGTAAAACTAACATACACTTTTCACTGTGTTTACAGTTTTTTCTTTGTGATACAAAATACAACACTCTCCTCGCCTACCGTAACTTGCTCTTGATTGGTTGAATTTAATCCCGTGATATAGGTCTATAGCTTCAGTCCTTTTGGATTTTGTTTCCATGGATATGTATTGTAACAATATCTCTTAGATGATAAAGATTCTACAACCATTTTAGAAAGTCGTACTAGAAAAAGACCTTTGCAGAAAAAGTAAAAAAAAATTGACATGATACAATACTCATTGCCTCCTATATACAAACATTTGTCTTATACGTATAAATGTCACATGAATGTTGAGACATACCTTAAACTGATAACCATAAAATACTTCTACTTATGAGCAAACAGCTATTTAACATGCATTATGATTGAAACAAAGAACTGTTAACGTTCCGTTCAAATGGAACATATTTACAAAAAGGAGCGAACAAAAGTACCTATGATTTATGATGATATGCACCAACTAAGAAAACTATTTTGCATAATTTAATAAAGGCAAATATACTAGTGTTTAGGTTTTCTGAACTATTACGTGTCGACAAATTACCAATAATATTGGATCGACTTTTCTGTGCAATCCAATTTCTATGTGAAGGAATCCTAAACGACATGGCGTGCGTGTGAATACATTCTTTTGATCGCGTAATGATTGCAAGGTTTTCCAATTACGGAAACGTCCTTTAAAAATCAGAGAGACCTACATGTTTATCGCCGTCAGCAACACTGGTCTTATCGCTGTCTGGATTGTCAATCAATAGAGACACTGGAGTTCTAAGAGAACGACAAACACGCAGATAATAATACCTAGCGAAGCAAGAGGTATCGACGTGTTTGCCGAATTAATTTACGTGCTGAACAAAATGGAGTTGAGAACGACAAATAAATAAATAAATAAAAAAATAAATAAATAAATAAATAAAATAAAATAAAATAAAATAAAATAAAATAAAAAAATAAAATAAAATAAAATAAAATAAAATAAAATAAATAAATAAATAAATAAATAAATAAATAAATAAATAAATAAATAAAATGAATTTATTTTGGCTGTCAACAAGGAATGCCTTTACGTTATGTACAACTTAACTTTATTAGTAAATGCATTCCTTTTCGCATTACGAAGTCACATATTCGGAACCTAAAATGCAATAACAATACAAATGTTAGAACATATTATTTTACGATGTCGCTTTATTTTAAGGTTTAAATCATTGTAAGTACAACAAACTTTTTGTTTTGAAAGCACCGTTGATAACAATTATCTTAATCTTCAATAACAGATACACATAACAGAATTTATTTTATACCTCTAACATGGCTTGTTGTTGATAGGAAAATGGCTTTTCACTAATAACATTGAGAGCGAATTGCATTTACCTCTCCTTTAATGGCAGGTGTAATCAGATTCACAAACCTGCACCATGTTATCAGGACAAGCTGAAGAATACAAGAACATTACTGGCCTTAATGCAATTAACGAATTAAAGCCTCGTATATCGAATGATATTAAGGGACGAAATTGTCTTACTTTTTTAATTAACACAAAACTAAGAAAGGTATTAAGCACAAGTTTCTATCGACCACGCATTGCATTTATTTTCAATAGATATTTAAAAGATCACTGCGATTACATATACCCATCAACAGATAAAAAAGCAAATAAGAAAAACTGATTATTTAGAGTAATAAAGTTGTATTAACTGGTTGCAACTTTATTGTAAACAAACATCTTACCATGTATTACTACGCGTAAAATAATATTAAATTTTTGGATGATTAATAGCATTCGTATTTCCAATAAGTCAATGTCATTACATATGGAAACATTTAATTGTTGTGTGTTGTTTATTTGAAAACAATGAAAAAATAAACCAATTTCTGTGTGATACATGTAAAGTTGTATTAGAGCTTGAGTGCAACTTTCGGAGACTAAACAAACGTTAAAGATACAATTCCAAATAAAAAATCTTTCAATGCCTAACACCAATTATGATGTCAGTTCTTTTTCATATTTATATTTCATATTATTTATCATAATTACATTTACAGTTCTATTTATACAATAATTGTCTCACAAACAATTATAACGTGCACCTCACATTTACAGTTCTATTTATACAATAATTGTCTCACAAACAATTATAACGTGCACGTTGTTGTATACCGTCACATATTTATTTTGATTTTGTGGCTCTTTCTACTTATTGTTTGTTGACTCAACAGTGTTTATTTCTATTGAACTCAGTGAATATCAACATATAAACATTTCAAACAATGACAAAAAAGACCACTATTATCACTAAAGATGCATTCATACATTCAAAACAAAAGATAAAAAGAGCAAACCATCTCCTAAAAACATAAATTATCTTGTTCTAACATTGTTTAAAATTATATTTTATATACAATTTAATTTATTATTAGCAATACAGTTTGGAAATTTAAATTTTGCGCACAAAGCGATATTAACATTACATAACAACTAGAACAAAAAAACAAACACAAACAAAATAAAACATTTTACGACCAAACTGATATTAACATTACACAACAACTAGAACAAAAAAGAAACAAAAAATTTTACGACCAAACTGATATTCACATTACACAACAACTAGAACAAAAAAGAAACAAAGAATTTACGACCAAACTGATATTAACATAACACAACAACATTAACAAAAAATAAAAAAAAAATACGACCAAACTGATATTAACACAACACAACAACAAGAACAAAAACAAACAAAAAAACAAACAAACTTAAAGCAGACAGAAAGAAAAAACAGATAATCTCATCACACACAACGAGAATAAAATACTGTTTATGGAAATGTGTTCATGATAAAGGCAAAGTAAATATTTTTGTGTCTTATAAAATATCCTACAATTTATCAGGAATATTGGAATGACGTGTCCGTGTAAAACCAATCTCTGCTTGAAGTAATCTCCAAACGAAATAGCGTGCGGTTGAATACAATCATTTGATCACGTAATGATTACATAGTTTTCCAATTACTGAGTCGTCTTTTACAAATCCAGGAGACCTACATATGTATGGCGTTAAAATGAATGGCCTTGTCGCTGTTTGAATTCTCGAACGAAAGAGGCACCGGAGTTCTAAGATGGCAACAAAGATTTCTAATTACAAAAATCATTGTAGTTGTTTTATCAAGTAAAAAGTTGATTGCGAAATATAATTAACTATAAAATAACAATGCAATTAAAATTGCAAAACCATACTCAATATTTCATAATATGTTTTGTGGTTAAATGAACTGATCAAATGTTTGCATATATATATATATATATATATATATATATATATATATATATATATATATATATATATATATATATATATATATATATATATATATATATATATATAGTGCTCCCTACCCAAACGTCACCTCTCTTAGACGAATACATCTCTTAGACGTCAGTTTAATTTACCACCTGTCGTTTCAAACGTATTTTCCTGTCAATAACGACAACTCTCTAAAACGGCTACCGACACTAATTTTTACGTCAGTGTCGTTTGAATTCCCTCTCTTGATCGGCCGACGATTTGTCTTGCCAGTTGTCGTAAGCTCTCGGCAGTATTTACTTTTTTTAATTTTAATAAAATTATAGTTAAATAGTAATAAAACTACTATAAAAAATGACAGAAGACAGCCAATAACATTAACTAGTTTTTAAACCCTGAATACTTCTGATATCATATATGGGGGTTACCTCTCTAGAGCAACAACCTGTCTTAAGCAACAAATTTCTCTTCTTTCGCTCGATGTTGCTTAAGCGAGGGAGCACTTTATTTATATTTATATATATACACACAGATGATACATTGTTTTTATAAATATATGCATATTAGCAGGATATAAACTAAGATTGACAACACAAACTATACTAGATACATTCTACTTATTCTTCTCCATTTTAAATGTGTCGGCAAGACAGCAAGACAGTTAAAAATGACATATGTTTAATATATAACCTCTTATGCGAAAATAAAAATACATTTCAGATGTAAGATTTAAAAATTTGCGTTAAAACCGGTATATAAATTAGTATTGTAAGGACATTGGAAGTAAGCGGTCTGCTGGCAAGAATATGCTGAACTGTCAGACTGTTTCAATGTAACGAGATAAACTACGATGACCACACTGACACAATACTGTTCATATTGTCAACTACTTCCTGTAACTACTGGTGGAAAAATATCATACTTGAACGCCAGAATAGATCCGACAACCACCACAGAGTCAACTGATTGACTTCCCCAGTCGGCCCATATTACCGACTGACCGTCCAGAGGCGGTAACTGTCGGGTTTTTCCTTTTAGTTTAATGACTCGTAAAAATTTGTTCTTACTTTTCACTTGGCTTGCACGTGAAAAACCTTTGTCCTATGCCTATTTCAGAGTTTGATATATTTCGCAATACTCATAGGACTTTTTCGTATTTTCTTATTCATGATCACAACAATGTTACTTTTGCAGTGTGGCGGTCGTAAAAAAACTCCCCGTGCATGTAATATATGTTGTCATTTAATTCATGCTATAAGGATTGTTACGTATATTTCCTTTGATGGACATTGGACTTTGGTTCCTCAATTCCATCTGAGATGAGCAGGATGCTACAACGTTTATTCTTCTCTGGTCATGTTTTTTCATGATACAAAAAGTTGATTTCACTTATAATCAATCAAGTTTGTCTAGTTTTTTCTAATCGAAATAATATTCTTTTCTTTTCTAAACACCGTGGACATTACTTTATAATGACGTCACTACTTTTGTTATAACTTATTTAAGAAAACATCAGCGCTTGGACATTTTTGTATTCAAATAGATCAGTTTTCTTTTCATTGCTTGCATTTGAGAAACCCATCAGTAAGTTCGAGGTTAGAGCTCTATAAAACCGGTTTAAGCACCAAGTCGGCACATATTGCCAACTGACCGTTCTAAGGCTGTAACTGTCGGGTTGGCTCTTTTAGTTAAATGACTCATCATATATTTTTTCACTTGGCTTGTATGTGAAATAGCTTTGTCCTGTGCCTTTTTTAGAGTTTGATATATGTTGCAATGCTCATAGGACTTTGTCATATAATATATTCTTATTCTACACAGGACAGAAGGTTGTCTCCTAACCTGGATTCGAACCCATATGGTGGGTGGTTAAAAGTCCGTCACTCTTGCCTTAAGATACTCCATAGTTACAAGAAACTAAGAATATTCCAAAGAACAATTTCACAATCATATTGACAACAAAACTTTACAAATCTTTGACAAAGCAATACTATTTTCATGTCACAAACCTTTAGCTTAAGGTAAACTTAACTTAACGAATCATTTATCGGGTGTATGGAGGGAATACTTCGCAAAAAAACATGCCTGTACCAATGATGTCATTAAAACATCAAAGATAAACGTGATGTCATTTAAACATAAAAAATAAACATTTATCTTTTGAACATGAAGTAACAGGTATATATCAAATCTAACGAAATGTAAAATGCTTATTTATTATTTAAAGTTTAAAGAACAGTTCAGTCCGCTTTTTAAAGAACATTTTTGTCGCATTTTCTTCTTCTGGCGATAAAACGTCGCGACTCTGAAGGTATCATTGCACCACATACGTCCGAGGGATGATTGCTTTGATGCCTTAATGACTTCCAATTGATTAACTTTTGCAAGGTGGGATTCTCACGAGACGTTTCCAATTACAAAACATATAAAAATTGTGCAAATATAATATCATATATAACATATTATAAAATTATATATCTTTAAGTAATGTATGTATGCCACAGAAATAATTAAGCCAAAGCACATTAAATATATTGTCATATAAGAAACTGTCTTGTTTATCTGGGACAGCACAGTATCAGATTGACAATCCGTACTTTTAAACAGGGCGTTAATTGATACAATCAGGTTTTGATTTTTAATTATATAAAATGTTATTATTTGTTATTATCCTGCTCGGGTACCGTTTTAGAATTTAAGCATATATTTCAATTATTGTCTCTGGATAAGATTGTTCTTGGCGTTTCGTCCAACCGAAGGACATTTTACTAACAATCCCGATAATTTTGATGTTTTGCCTATTTTCATTCATTTGAATTTCGCTGGCACTAAAACTTGGCTATTCATTTCATGCATCAGTTTACCAGATTTCTACCGGCGAACTGTCATTGTACTATCAATTGGCATGCACTTCCTTGAAATTTACAAATCATCAATTTCCAATTCTTTAGTTGAATTATTCTGTGTTCAGAACGAATTGTTAAAATATATTATAAAACATGGAACAGAAAATAGTACTATCACAGTCAATATGCTTAAAAGTCCCTTTTTATTACACATGATAAAATATACATGTACAAACTTCGCCGAGTATTTAAGGATGGTTAAACAACAAACACAACAATTCTTTATCGTTCAAGGCCAATGTAATATGTACTTTCTCAAATGAAGTGTTCTTGAGTGCATTTATAACCTGGTTTCGTTATTTTTTAATATTTTACCATTGTTCCTGGAAACCTTCCTTATCACTATAAATACCTGATTATATTAGGAGAAGGCCAGAGTTACCTTTATCACTACAAGCAAAATGATACAATTTCCTTATCTGTGCTTTGCCAGTCAAACTTCAGTTCTGCCATCGATTGACATTCCAGCGACAGGTCCAGTACTCCTGGGGGGGCATAAAATGATTCCATGATTTACCAAACGACAAATCTGTAATTGAAAGACAATGGGATATTTCGTGAGCTTATAAATGTATTCATCCACACTTTTTCGTTTAAATTTCTTTTACATCGGAAATAATTTTCACCTTAATGTCAGCTGATTATATATGTAGTTTGACATATATTACATGACAGAACAGTCTGTCACTACGAGGTACATTGTGTAATTCAAATATTCTCTTACTCATCCCAAATTAGTATAAGCTTGGCAGTTTCAAGAACGTACAAACTTGAAGCACTCCGTGAACCAGGTTTAAGCACCCTGTCGGCCCTTTTCCCTGCTTATCGTTCCAAGACTATAACTGTTATTGTTTCTTTTTTAGCTGTTCTCTCTCAGTTCTGTGTTTGTCTAAGTCGACAATTACATTTGTATTGCGATTTTGCTGTTCTCATTTTAATACATGCGTTATTTTCGTTTCATAGTTTCTAGTTTTTAATATGTTCAATATTTGTTGAATGGAACAAATGTTTCTTATTCCCAACTACTTGCGCTACATGCATCGTGTAAAGCGGTATGGAGAGTACTATAATAAAAGGCTCTGTCAATGTTCCATCGCCGAAATATTGCTTTTATTTCTCACTCATATATAACTAACGTTTATAAAAAAAAAGGAATTTCTTATCGGCATGTTTTTTCACTACTGAAATTCAAAAGGTCTGTATTGTCTGTCCAGAAAAGAAACACTTTTTCGAATTGACCCTTCAGTTAGATATATACAACTGGGAAGGATATAAGTCAAGGATATATACACGGACAATTATATACATAGCATAAATTCTTAAATTAACATAAAATAAACGCAAAAGATAATACGTAGTTTGATCCCTTTTATAAATATGCTATAAGCAAAATATAAGTATATAAAGATTATTGTCTGAGATTTGTCCAGAAATTTTTTAGGTGAAATGCACAATGAGTAAGCCGAGTTTTACTTTAATTAAGAGATAAACAATCTGACAGCTACGCGTAATTTATTTTATTAAGTTAGACATATTTGTATCATAATGAACATCTCCTCGCTGGTATTTTAAATTATTTTAAATGTTATAGTTCCCAATTAAAATTCGTTATTTCACACACAGTTAGGTTTGATTGCTTTACTTGAAGCTTTCGTGCATCGTGTGACAAACCTGCTGGAACTATTCTTGATGTGTACATACTTTATATGATGGTATAATGTACTTTAATATCAAGGTCACAACGATGGTCTCACCAGTCTGCAGCCTTGACATGGAGCATTGTGAATTACTTTCTACTATTCTCCATCCGTCCTCAATTGTGGTTCAAATATACGGACGATTTATACACGAAATGGAAGCAATCGAATGTTAATGAGATTACAAATCACATTAGCAGCATTGAATCAGACATCAATTATACAGAGTAAGGTGACACAAGCCAGCTGGCTTTCTCTGCCAATTAACGCCATCAGATCTTTAAGACAAAGTAGTATTTTTTAACGTTGTTGATGTCTTTAAGGGTGATGTATACAAGACAGCAGGCCTTTGAATTTTGGCAGAATCATATCACATTAAATATGTTAGGATGTTGTGTCTGAAAGAAAAGAAGCTTCAAGAATACTTAACGACGAGGTGATATACATATGTGATTGGCGTCCAGACTGTAACACTTAGACCGTATCATGATACATTGATAATACTTAGTCGGGCTTGGCAATTTAAATCTGAATAGAAACAAAATACTTATAAGCCCTGACTATTTTGTTATTGTACCATGCATTTTCATCTGTAAATAACAGTATACCTGTTTAAATGTATGCTAGGAATAAGAATCTTCCATGTAGGTATTTTAGTAATATACGGCGATAAGGGCATTTGGAATAAATATCAGAAACATTTACCATAAAATGAGACATCGGTTTATTTTAGAATTATTTTTTCAAATTTCATTAGCTGAAAACCATATTATATTAATGTCGGAAAAGCATTGGATAAGTAAACATTAATAAATACTATGGCACAGAATACTGGTCAAACTAAGAGGGAAGGACGCATCAAAATCGGAATAAATGGATAAGCGCAGGCTGAAACCTTTCAAAGTCATAACATAGATTATATTGAAATTTAAATGTAATCATTGTCACAATCATGCACCAATACATCTATAATCTATACACAAATACTTAGCTGCATATCATTTTTAAACCTTTTGTAAGGTAAACAATGCTCCAGCTAGCAGTATTATGTCTCTATCTAACTCAAAGCTGTTATAAATAATATATATATGATTTAAAATTTCTGTCATTCAAGGACAGGTATTTTAATCTCATTGCCCTGGAAGGGTGTCAGTTTCCGAAATCTTGTTGGAAATTAAAATAAATCAAATCGCATCAATTTGCTACAATTATAATTTTTTTAGTTCCACATCAGACCAATAGTAAATATGTTTAAATATCAAATATTCACAACTAGTGTCTGGCACATACAATCGCATATATAAAGAAATTTCAATGCTTCATATATAAAAACAATTTGTTACATACATTTATTTACGTTTATAAATAAATCCTACCGCTTTTGCAAAGTACAGTAGAATTTAAGACAATAACGGATATTAGTTTAAAATAGTTAGACATTTATAAGTGCACTTATTGCTTGAAGGAAATGTATACTACTCTTCAATAAAAACACATAAAACATTTTTGAAGATTCAAAACAGGCTGACCAGTACAAATTGGCACATTTAGATCTATGGTACATTACGCTGTTGTTGCCTTTAAGACAGATTTATTTAATATATAAGAAATATTATTTCCGTTCTATATCAGTTTCGTTCTCACTGTTCTTGGCTTAGTGTGTTTGGTTACCAACATATCAGGTAAAACAAGTAGTTAGACATTGAGAAATTGCTGCCGTTATAAATACGAAATCTTAATGAATGATATAGTATTGTACTGTCTGATGAACGACTGTACTACACGCTTATATATTTGATTTATATATAACAGAAACAAACAAGGGTTTTATAGTTTAAGATGAAAGAGATATGTTTATGTGCTGACGGAATAACGTTAGGTTTGACGTTGAGATTCGCATCAATATCATTACGTCTAAACAAACAAAAAAAAAAAGGTAAATAAAAAAGGTCCTATCAAAAGTACTAAAGATATTTAAATCTAAAATACTTCTAGGCAAAGGCAAGGGTAAATGTAAATGTGACAAAAACGTAGAGACGAGATATAACACACAAAAAGAGAAAACAGCAGTTACCGCCTTGGAACGGTCAGTTGGAGAAAGGACCGACTGGGGTAATTAAACCTGTTTTTTTCTATCAAACAAAAAGTGTAAATAACACTATTTGGGCCAGTTTTCAGTCAAGAATCACAAAATGTCTAATTACAAAAACAACAATCCACTTTATTGCGTAACACTATATACATGTAATAAGCACTCGTTTTACTTTTATTTCCATTTGATTGTACAATTGAAAATGCATGGGTTATCAGATGAATAAATACCAATAATAAGTAAATGAACCATATGTTCTGATCAACATGAAGGTAGACTAGGTAAACACACTTTTGTCTATACATTTATGTGATGTGAGGAAGACTCCAATGTTAAGATTAATTTCAATGTTGATATTAAAAATGTAACGAGCTAATATTGACTTCGTAAGTATTTCATATAAAGGATGTTGACCGTTTATTTCAACACGGACTTTAAATTTATTTTCTAAATCAGCCACGTTTTTAGGATGCAATTTTGAAAACAGGTTGAAATCTAACTTTTGTAGATGCGTAGTTTCTTATTTTTTCATTTTTTGATTTACCTTAACTAAAATACACAATAAAATTATATCCATAAGCAATATTACTAAATGACGAAATAAACAAGGCAAATTGAGCTGCGACAGGTTATTGTCATATACGCCCCAAAATTAACAATATAACGGCATATTTCAGGATGAAAGTAGGCAGACAGTGTGTTATCTTTTCCAATTTTAGATCTACACTTTGTTAAAATCAAATATAGTGTTCGGGGGTTTCCTGTCTTTTTTGCATAATAACTGTATAAAAACGTATGTATAATTTCATCTTTTAGATGGCAATAATATATAACAAAACATGTTGAGGCATGTTATATAATTATCCAAGTTATATAAGGAACATGCACACTGTTAAAATTCCATCTTTGAAATAACGATCAATTAAATATTCTATACTCTTGACGAAACCCACTCTTACAGAGACGGTAGATCCCTTGTTTATTTCACTCAAACCTTGTATGCAATTGTCTTCGAATGTCAAATAAATAATCAGTAATTTCGTTTCTGTTGAAATCTATCCAGGCAGCAGCTTGCAAGGGCATATTTATCGCTGTCTTTCGCATTAAAGTGGTTATTTAGTTTCATTAGAAGGCTTACAGCCAGGACGTGGTCCAGACAGTGTTGACATGATATATTTTTCCGCAAATGCCGTTGCTTGTACGACATTTAATAATCCCAATCAATCCTGAGCGCCATCTTCACGTGCTTTTGCTTTCTTTCAATGCTGCTGAATTTATTTAATTGGAAACATATGGTTGATTGTCTACTTGCTTTTAGGCGTTTTAGGCTTTAATCTTGCGAGAAGCTAATAATAAAGGACATATAAGCACTTGGCAAAGTTGCAAGAAGATAAGAATTACGTCAAGCAGAGTAGCATTAGTAAAATATGTGAACGGCTTAATTTAATCAATTTTAAAACTAAACGGGCAAACATATTCCCAACATTAAACAACTCTAAACTATTTTGAGGTTGTATTTACGGTCCAGTGAAGAATAAAAAAAACTTTCTTGTAAGTAATTTAGTATATGGTTCCATACTTGTTTGTGCATCAATATCATCATTGGTAGTATTCCGCGTATGTTTCCATGAATCGACAATAAGTATTATTGTAATTATATGATATAACTTTCATATTAAACAACCTTTGTTTTTTAACTATTAATTTGTTGTTGTTTGGACTACTTCAAACTACGCAATTCTTGAAAAGAACTTCAATAAAACCCAAATAACAATAAAGAGTAATGTCACTATACAAAGATACTAAATTTTGCCCCCGCCCCAAAATAGAGTTGAGCGTCCTTTACATTGTTATCTAAATAAACAAAGCATCATTAATATTATTATTATTTCAAAACAGTTCTTGACATAAATACATTTCAAAACATTTCCTGACATAAGTATTAAATTTAAATATAATAAATGTTTTCGTTTTTTGGTCTTCGTTTTGTTTTTGACATTCATTGCAGCGACCATTTATGATCAATATAGCAACGTCCAGCTTCATGATGGAGGAAGACCCCAGACACATGTCTGGGTAAAACCACCGGCGCACTGCAAGTCAGCTGGAAGACCTTCTCACATTTAATAAATCAACCGCAGTTCTATTCTCAAATGAAAAAAAGGAAAACGTTCAGAAGACTGTGTATTAATTTACACATTGGAAACGAAACAGGTATTCATGTCATTTAAAAGCAAAACGAGCAAATCTTCATGGGAAACGATGTAATCGCCATAAATAGGTTTCGTAAATAGCATGAAGAAGATGCCCTTTAATGTATTTAATTATTTAATATTTTTACGAAAACCAACCGCATATAGATGCAGACAAAAAGAAAACAAGAAAACATATTTTTCATATGTCATCTATATTGTCTGCAACGCTATTATTTTAAAAGATTTTAGAGTTTGTCGTTTTTACTTCTTTTGTTGAAAACGCAAACTATTTAAGACACAAGAAGAACACTTTAACATATTTAAATATGACATACAATATTTTTAGAATATAATATAACATAATAATGGTTATTATATGCATTAGATGTATTTTCTTTCCATTGCTTGCATTTGAGAAACCCATCAGGAAGTGCGAGGTTAGAGCTCTGTAAAACCGGGTTAAAAACCCCAGTTGGTCCTTTTAGCCGACTGACCGTTCCAAGGCGATAACTGTTGGGTTTGCTCTTTTTGTTAAATGACTTAACACAGATTTGTTCTTACTTTTTACATTTGGCTTGCATGTGAATACCTTTGTCATGTGCCTTTTCGGGGTCTGTTATATGCTGCAATGCTGGTAGGACCTTGTCATATATTCTTAAAATTATATGATTTCATCAAATAGTCGTCTAAATTGTACGACATGAAATGAAATTCATGAACTATAGCATGTTATTAATTTCGTTGTAAAACAAGCACATTATGAAAGCAGCTATGTATTAAATCACTTCTTAAAATTCACAGTATATGGCTTCCCAAGCTATGCATGGGAGCAATACGTAAATATCATATCATGGATTGTCAATCAACAATAATTCTGCCAATGATATGTCCCGATAAATACCTCGTCAAACAAGATATACAGGCAGCACACACAAGATGACATAGATTTGTTTCAAAAAAATTATTTCCTATTGCCAGCCGTCCATCAAAACGGCAGGGCATTGACTACCTTTAGTGATTTATGCATCGTAACTGTCAACCTTGTCATAATCAGTCTACAGTATGTACGAAGATAATTTCCATACTTTTTTTAATTTCATGATAAAACGATAAGGATTGACTCTTTTATCTTGCGGTTCCATGCCGTCTAGATAACCGGTCCCATTGTGCGGACAGGTTTAACACATTATTCTTTATTATCGATTAAATCACCAGAATTGTTCATTTATCATGTGCTTTACTTGGCATTCGGTCAGTTTTATTTTACGTAAGACTCAAGAAAGGTATTAATTCATATCTTTAATGAAATCACTCTCATGGTTGCTTTAAAACTGTTAAACATTAAAGCATTTTTAAATTGTTTTTGTTGATTCCACCTAGCATATCAGATTTACGTCCACGGATACCCAGAAAGGAAGAAGACATACAAAATATTTCATTGGTGTAAGAAGTTCCGTTACTGGCCACGAGCTGTGTGATTATGATAAAAGCTAGTAATGGTTACATGATCCAAATCCGGATAAATGTCTCGTACTAATGGATTCCTGATATATTATAATCTTTTTCGTTTGCAAGCCATCACATCTTTCTGGTTAAATGCAGGTCTTACTTTAAGTCTATTTAACAGTTCGGTTTGACGACATTAACTTTCATTGAATTAAGATAAATAAAAAAAACGTATATTTAAAAGTGAATTTCAAGTGGTTTATTTCAACCAGGGGGGGCTTTTTGGATATCATTCGAATCTGAGAAAGACAAGGGTCGTTAACATAGGTAGAAATCCTACACTTTGTGTAATGCCAAAACATTGAGGAAGCGTAGTTAGTTTAAATGATAAAAGATCACCTTTCGCTATCCTTCCCCGCTCTCTCTCTCTCTCTCTCTCTCTCTCTCTCTCTCTCTCTCTCTCTCTCTCTCTCTGCGTATCTGCTATGTATGTGTTTCTGTCCCTCTGTCTCTGCATGTATCTATCCAACTGTTGTCTGTCTAATTCTGTTACTCTCTCCCTTCCTCTCTCAGAATAAAAAGTTACAAGTTCACAGTCGCATTCGAATGTGACATGCATATTACTTTGATAAATTATGTAAGTGTGGTTGACTTTGTAAGTTTTGTTTTTCATTATATGCTTGTTGGTTAAGGCAATTAAATTAAAGCAAAAAGAGAGGATCTTGTTCATAGTTTGCTTTCAAAACTGTAGTTTTAGGACTGATGCGAGGAACAATCGATGATCAACTACACTTGTCATAAATCGAAAACAGCATTAATTAATATGATTGGGTTTCTTTGAGTTATATCTATCAGTTGATAAATAAAAGAGAAACATATGTAAAGTATTCTGACGAGAACAATTGTTAGGCTCAGTAGCTATTGAACACCATAATTAATGTCTTTAAACCTGTATCAATAAGAATATATGACAAAGTCCTATGAGCATTGCAACATATACCAAACTCCGAAAAGGCACAGAACAAAGGTATTTCACACGCAAGCTAAGCGAAAAGTAAGAACAAATTTTTGATGAGTCATTTAACGAAATGAGCAAACCCGACTGTTACCGCCATGGAACGGTCAGTCGGCAAGATGGACCGACTAGGGTGCTTAAACCGGTTTTACAGAGCTCCAACCTCGCACTTCCTGACGAGTTTCTCAAATGCAAGCAGTGAAAAGAAAAACAATCTATTTGAATATAAAATGTCCAAGCGCTGATATTTTCTATAAGTTATAACGAGTAGTGACGTCATTGAAAAATAATGTCCACATAGTGTTTAGAAAAGAATATGGTATTTTTTCGATTTGAAAAACTGCACAAAAAAGTTGGCTATAAATAAAATTAACTTTCTGAATCATAAACAAACATGACCAGAGACGAATAAATGGTTGTAGCATCCTGTTCATGTAATGGTGGAATTGAAGAACCAAAGTCCAATGTCCATCAAAGGAAATACACTTAACAATCCTTATAGGATGAATTAAATGACAACATAGATTACATGCACGGGGAGATTTTTTACGACCGTCACAATGCACAAAACATGTCGTTTCATCGATAATTAATAGTGGTATCCGACAGTTTGCCTAAATCAAAAAGATTTGGATCAGATAGGAAATACGTAGCTCTAATGATGATTTTGGTATTGTGCTTCCTTTTTACATAGATGTACAGCTTAAACAAACTGCATTTCTCGATACCTCTTTTCTTGGTAATAACAATTCATTTCTTAGGTTGGGAAACAAAACTTTGGTCCAAACTGTCAGCTACCACCTATAACACGTAAGGCCATTGACATTTCCTGCCATTATACGATATATATATATATATTTATATGTGTATGTGTGTGTGTGTGTGTGTGTGTGTGTATGTGTGTGCGTGTGTGTGTGTGGTTTGTAGCCAAGTGAAACATATAAATAACACCTGTTCATTTACATGAAAGGAAAGGTTAATACTGTTTTTCCTCTACGCCCTGTTTCGCATGCCTTCAAACCATTAGACTAACAATGACCTGTGCCTCTAAATCTTCATTAAAAAGTAGCAAACGAGATATCGTGCAGGTGAATAATTAAATTTACCACGTAATTGTCACACAGTTTCCCAATTACAGTATTGTCCTTGTCTTGATACTTACATGTACGTATATAACCATCAGCAGTTGCTACTGGTTGTATTGTCAATTCACATAGGCACTGGAGTTCTAACAGTGGAACAGAAAGAAGAATCAATCATGGAAACTACGGCTGTCTAATCTACTGAAAATGCTGTTATCGTAATTGGAAACGGAACTATTGATTATTTCTTTGGAAATAGTAATTTAGAATTTGTTATTTAAAATTGTACACAGTTAGGTCCCAACTGCCCAACTATATACTTTACCAAGGCTCCAGTTCTACACGTTTTGGTATTTCAAACAAATAACATTAAGTCGTTATTTTTAATTCAAAGCATCAACTTTGTTCAGAAAAGTTCTGAAAGCATATGTATTTTATTCAAGGTTGACTGCACTTTTTACGACTTTTAAATAAATAAATAAATAAATTATAGATTATTTCATTTATGCTGTACTCAGACGAGAGGCGGCAGCTTGAAAGGCTGTTATTATCACGAATGTCATTTGCAATAAATTCGCTTTCTAATTTCCTCACACAGTGTATATCCACTGTCTTTCCAAGGACAAAGCTCAGACAGAGTTGAAACTTTCAGACAAATGTCAATGCTTGAAAACTACCAGCGATCACGCTCGCCTTGTGTGTGTGATTTAAGACCTTATGAAACGTATCTGAAATCCTAAGACAAACAGAGAATTGCGAAAATAGGGCTGTCAGCGTGCTTTTATGCGTACTTTTGGAGGAGAGACTTAATGACCAATATATGGAAATTGGATGAAATTTTAACCAGAAAAGATTTTCACGTCAATCAGAGTGGCATAATAGAAAAACAAGAATTGGTTTAGTTTTACAATCCTGCAATTTGGAACGATGTCGAACCGGAAAAACTATGCACGTCTTAGAAAAATGTTGAAGCGTGTTCCTTAATTTAAACAATACTCAGCGAATACATTGTGTTTGTTTCGTTGTATTTGGTTTGCCGTACTAAAGTGGTTTACCTTTAACCCTAACGCATATGTTTGTTACTCCACAAGTATGTCGTTTAAAAAGCATGTAGATCAAGCTGGACATGGCGCAACCTTGACGGACAGAGATGTTATGGAAAACGGGTGTGAAGTTATACCATTGACAATGACTTTGGTTTGCATATGTAGCAGTCGAATAATTCCCTAAAAATAATGTGAATATAGGAACACATGTGTAAACATACATTTTTGCTTCTGCAACTTTAAAGCAAAAACAGTTTCCCAAATTACATGTGAAGGAATAAATTAACAATCCAACTTCGATGATTGTCAAATACCAACAAGTCGGCATGTCGTAAAAGTTCTAAGCAAGACTAGACGAAGACTACAAAACCAGCTCTATTTTTTTTGTTTTAACTAGTTTTGCCATTTATACTAAATCGCTGTCAACTGCCCTCCATGCTAAGTAAAAATGTCAAATAGTTCTATTTGTTTTTAAAGAACTAACTTCAATCATTTAGAAATATGTGCATCAAAACTATTTAAAAATACTAACTGGCTGCTTGTAGATCATGTTAACTTTTATCATGAAACATAATGGATATATTGACTAGTCTTTTGCAAGCTTAAATGTTTTTGTAAAAAAATTTAAACCTGTGTCCTATAGCATCTAACTTTTGTGAAAGGTTGGGTAAAATATAGAAAAAACTGTGTCACTTTTCTTTCTAAATTATATTGTGTACACACGTTTTAGTAATGCTGATGACTTGAATCAACACACAAATTCATGCGTTTTATGAAAATATAACACTTCCTTACTTTCTTCCTATTGACCAATCACTGTCACGAAACTCTGCCTTTAAAGATAACTTTGTATATGGAGATCACTGGTAGCCATGTAAGTATTGCTGATAATGTCTTACAATATCCTAACTAAGTAGAGACAATATCCACACGCTTAGAGCTAGGTACAAATTAAAAAGCAATTGTAACTGCTGACAATAAATTTTGCAGTAAGTTTTCATATATGTTTAGCTATTTTCACTAGTTGAATTGCCAGATCTACTCGCGACAAACTTTATATTGATTGTAGCAAAAGATCAACTACAAGGATTAATAACTGATTTGCAGGATTTTGCCGAGGAGGCAAAACTGTATAATGAGAATTAGAACTAAGAAAATGTGCAACATAAATACAAAGGTAGTTCTGTATTACAATGAGAAGCTGAGGAGGAATAACTTTATTTGCAAAAATAAAAATAAAGGTACACCAAAGTCGAATGGATAAATTATGTCAAGTTTTAGTCCGATATAGACCCTATCGATTACATGGGACTCCATGATTTTATTTACCCACATTTTCTTGGAAACATATGAACCTAAAACGGATTCGTTTAAACTGTCTTGTTTAATTTCTCAGCGTGTAATAGTATTCTTTTCTGCGGACTGTTTTCATTTTTATGGAGGGGAAGGAGATTTCGGTAATTCTACGCATTGTGTCTAATTACATTCAAAAATCGGAAAAAAAGATTTTTGTCATTATCAACCATTCCTTTCGTAAAAGCTCGCGAACTCGATTAATCACATAAAATCCTAAATATATGGACACATGTCAGATGAATATATCTGTTCCAAGAATATTGAATTAAGTACGCATAATAAAGTACAAACACGTCCTATACTAGATGAGAAAATGATGTTAATTTACTAAGGGGCATTTTAGTCTTAAAGCAATAGGAAAAATGTTTTCATCTTGGAACATAACAACATTTGTGTTATTACTTGCGTTGCTTTAGATAGAATAGAAGTTGTCTTCTGTCTAATCTCAGTTCTATAAGTCATTAGAGATTAGATGTAGTTAGAAGCATTAGGCACAATATGTCATCCGGAACGAGAAGGATGCAAAAGTTATCTGAGTCAATTTGTTTTAAGCTTAAAGTCATAACTTAACATTTGTTTAACTAATATTGCACAAGGCACTCACTCTCCTTACAATGTAAAAGCGAACAGCAGTGAAAACATTTGACTATGATTAGGAATTATAATAATATATAATAGATTAATGAAACAACGTGCAAGCGATGAAAAGCTGTTTATTTTGTTATAAAATATAGCTAGCTCATTTTTAATACTTTTATTTTTATACAATTTATTTTAGGCAGATGAAGCATTACACATTTTCTAAAAATAAATTAAAAAAAAAGATTGTGAAAACGATTTTTAACAAGGCAATTACTCATACGTATATCCTAGTATTTTCTACACTTTCGTAAAAACAATCTCAACTAATTGTTTTCTGAATCGACAAAGATAAGCTTCCGAAGGTATGTGTAATGTAGAGCACTCTTGTGTGCGTTCTTACATTTTAAGTTCTTCTTTTGGTTTCCACGACTCATATGTTGCGCTGACCAGACGCTCTGAAAAAACGATCCCAACGCAATATGTCAACGACAGACTACGTACATGTAAAACCTGACAAGATCCTATGTGTATTACAACAAATATTGAAATTTTAAAATTCACAGACAAATCAAATTATTTACATGTCAGTCAAACGTTAAAAGTAACAAATAAGACTAAAATTATTAAATCTAAAAGAGCAAACACAAAATTTACCTCTTTGAAACAGACAGTCAGCCAAAAAGCAAAAAGAACAACAAAAACAACAACTACTGATGTTTGAAATAAAACAGTCCAAACAAAGAAAATAAAGATATTTCATAACTGTCATGTTTTCCGTTTATTCTGTTAGATTTTTACATATATTGAAGTGACCATTTACGGTCATTATAACGATGTCCAGCTATGTTCGGGGAGGGGGATTCCAGACAACTGGTTCGGGTGAACCCCCGACGCACTGTAGGTCAGCTGAAACATATTTCCGCTTGATGTTCTTTGCCACAAACAGGACTCGAACCTACACAGTGAGTGTCAAAGCAGCCAGATAAGTTAGACTCTACTATTACGTCACGGACTCACTTGCTCTCTAACGTTCCTGTAAATTAGGAAAAACAGGTAACTCTTTAGAATTATGTACTTTTTCTAACTTATTCTTATGTAGCGTACATGTACTATTTTGCACTTACTCGTTGGCACAGAGAGACAATATCATTAGTACGATTTGTATGCATTAGTTTTCTGACGAATATTCAAGAAATTCGTATAGTGTTATCTCCCCGGGAAAGAAAGGCACTCCGTTCTATTTGAACCTCCAATAAATGGATGAAATGTGAACAGGCTTTAACTTTAAGTTTCCAATGCATTACTTTATCTAAAAAATGTTGTTTATTAGTTTTTAATTGAAGGTTTTTAGAAACTCTAGTCTCGGAGGAGAGCTGGAATACTTTAACGCAGGCGGAACTTCCATTTCTTTAAATACGCATAAATGTGGTTGCCGGCTACCGTTGGGGTTTCAAAAATAGAAAAGAGTCACAAAATAGACTTTCTGAGACTTGTGACATTGATGTCTGAAGATCAATGGTTGGCAATGGCAACATTTATTTCTTTAAAGTCGGTAATGGTCGTTTCCAACATATGTATTTGATTTCTTCCGCGTAATGATTAAGTGGAAATGTTTATTTCTACCTAGATAAGACCTCACAAACATTTCCACAAACATTTATTTTTCCTTTGTAGATAATTGCTCAAAATGTGCGCCATGTATTTCAGTCTTAAAATATAATGGCTTATGCTCCGGACATAAACTATAGTTTAAGAATCCATTATTTTGAATGCTGTTAAAATACTGCTTTCGTATCTGGCGTCGTGTTTCTAGCATTTGAAAGCATTCTGGAATCAACCCGTAATTGAATATAATATAACGAAAACCAAGTATGAAGCAGACTGACGAACCAAATAAGGAAATGAAAACGACATTCTGGTCGCATTAGCTTAATAATAAAATAATACATTTGTTATAGTATTTGTTTCAAAGACCAAGGCAGAAAATGTCTACGTCTTTTCAAATGTTAACCGACACTTAAATAGTTATTTCTGTTGTTTTGAGGTTTCTAATTCCTATTCGCAAGTATAAAGTAAAAACCATTCTAATTTAATTCAACATAGTAAACCATTAGAAGACGTGGATACGGTGTTATATCGCAGTTACATTCAAAACACTTACACTTACGTGGCAATTATGAATGATAATTTAAATACGTTATCACCGAGTTCGTTTATGTTAAAATCTATCCAGCACAATGCAAGTATTCAATAATCGTTGTCTTTTCAATTACTTAATTTTTATTATCCTCAGTCGGACAGGTGTTAGATATATAAGCATAGTCAAACTCTTTCACCGATGTCCTTCGCTAAAAGTCTTTTTTCTCTCATGTTCTTTCAATGAATGAACATAAAAGGGACGGGATTGGGATTCGCCGGCATTTTTTGCCGATACTGTGCAGCATCATTTCTATCATTATAACACAGGGGCACTTTTGAGGTGCCTGGGGAATGAACCCGGTCGGTCCATTAACTGACACTGACAAGTCAGGCGTAATGCTGTTCTCGTAGCCCCGAGCGTTAGGTGGGAAGCCACTACTACCAACTTTAAAGTCTTAGTTAAAGTTTACCTCAAGCAAACCAGCATTATTGAAATGCCAAGAGGTATTTTTTCTATAAAACAATCTAGAAAACCGAGATATCAAGATAAGCTTTCGTAATGGCAAAGATGCATGGCGCTACCGACGGTTTCTTTTTACTTACATAAAAGTAATGCGTGCTTAGATGTATGTCGGAAATTATATCCTACAATACTAATAATACGTTCTCCGTGCCGTAGCACAGACGAGAGTCTTAGTAGGTTAATTCAGTATACATGGAGTATAATCAGAATACAGACACATCTATAAAACACATAGTTATGTATCTCAGTGTGTATATATGTGTATACATTTCGCTTCATGAAGCAGTCTAGTCTCAACAAGATGTACATCAATCAATGCCGAAATCAATGTTTGTATAAGTTCGGTTTTTTAGTGGTGGGTTCTGTACTGATTGATCGACTGATATGTATTGTTATACTAAGTCTCATAACCAGGTTTAAACTTTCAGGTACTTACCATGATACGTTAATTTATATTTCCGATTAGGTTATCTCAAATTATTATTTGACACATTCTTAATTATATGTTAAAATGTCATATCTAACTTCATACTAAAGTAAGTTGCCCAAACATTTTTTATCCAATTTTACATTCATATCCAGATAATCTATATTAAACCAAATGATTTTTAATTCACGCATTAAAAGGATATTCATTTTAATATTTTTTTCATTAAAATAATATTAATTTGTGATTATTTGTTTCTATGTCATAACCTCTTACCCTATGACACCTCTGTGTATAGTAAACTTATCAAGTGTCCAGCTGTGATTTCACATTATGGTGTAATTTTTAAGGCGGAGAACTAAGAAAGATGATATTTCCAATGCCTTTAAGAAGCGTGTAGCCAGTTCGTTAATTTTAATCATGTTGCTAACTCTTCAACTAGTTGACAAACATTTGTAGGCAATATCATTTGTTGTACAATCTGTATGCAGATGTTTCCTATTTATATGAGACGTTCGAAATAAAATAGCGTAATAGTTGAATGTAATTTTAGCTAAAAAGAAAGCAAAAACCAAACCGTTCCAGGGCGGAAGTTCAGTTGGTTGAAGGATCGGATGAGAGAAAGTATCTCATTGAAACTATCATTTAATTTTTTTGATCTCGAAACGAAAAAAAGAGCTGAGTGTCTTTAAATTAAATACGATGTCGTTGGGAGACCTCAGTCGTTGAAATGTGCTAACGTTTATTTTTTACACATTGCACTTCTTTTTTTATCATTGACAATTTTAATGACATGAGCATCTAAGCGTTCCTTGGAAAGTTGAAGTAAATACATGTATCACATTGTACTTCACCAGGCTTCATAATTTATTTTCCGAAAAAGGATAGTGTTCTTTGACTACTTATCTTTTCTCCAGATTGTTGTGAAGCCATTTGAAGTTGTACTTCTGTAGTTAGCACGTCGTTATTCAAGCATTTGTAGGTATTCAGGCGCCAAGTTGTAATTGATGTAAATGAAGAAGCTCCGTCAGGAAGCCGTATTGCAAGACGGTGTACGCAACCATAACAATTATGCCCTATCTTGTTATATTCACATGCACAGAACCAATTCTGTTATAAATGAAAAAGACAGACTAGGTGTCTGTCTTTAATGGTTGTTGACTTTCAGCTATGGTAAGATAAAGCAGGAAAAGACGCCCCTATGTTATACATGTAACTTGATCTTTTAAAATGTACATATATACCCCTTTGTGCTGGGAATCATTTTACATTTGGATGAATTATGTCATATACGTGTTACCACGTACTGTGTTAATTAATGAGTAATTAAAGCATTTGTATTGTAAATAACTAATAAGTGATATTTTTAAACTATAAAAACCAATAAGTTAAAAAAAATAGGAAACACTTGTTTTGTGTTCTGTTTGAAATACGTGTTATATTAGAAAAGGAAGAAGGGAAGAAGGGATATTCCTTTTTACCATATTGAGTTGATGGTATTGAAACAGTGTAATATTATGTGTAAGAAATGGTATATACTGTTCGTCCTTTTAAACGTATTTTTTTTGAGAAAAAACAACAACAAACACCCCAATATAGCGTATCAATTAAGGCCGCAAATCTTATTAAAATAAATTTCTTGTTCAAAGTATATTTTCGATTGTTTCAACTTAACTATGTCAATTGCAAAAATATTCGTCGTTGCCTTCAAGAAATATTTTTTTTTCTTGTTGACTTTTGGGCAATTTAAAATTACGAAATTAAATCTCGCTCTTAAAAGAGCCAAATGCTGATTAACCCTTTTCCAAACGCCCATAGACTGTCATTAGCTGTCACTTCAGATTGTTAACATAAAGTAACGGCGGAAACCGGTAGCAATTAGGAGAACATGTCGGAGATATGTGGTTGATTATCCAAATAATTACATCAAGCCAACATAATCGTAGTGTCTTATATCAAAGAGGATCGTTGGATTTTAACTGTTTTTATACAATATATATATATATATATATATATATATATATATATATATATATATATATATATATATATATATATATATATATTAAATGTTATGCTACAGAAGACACCTTTACATAATACGTGTACAGAGTTTCAAATGAATTTCTTTTAAGCAATATATTTAATGTTTTGGCCAGTATATGACTGAATAGAATGCTTCAAGTGAAAATCAGGAGACGCAGGAAAAAAATGCATCTATCTTATGCCCATGATACCCGATAAAAAAGAAAAGTAAGATAGTATTTGGTACCAAAACATAGAAAAAATGCTATAAAAGACGTATAAGAAAGAGACGGTACTGCAGAATTAGGAAGAACCACGATTTTTCATGCACTTTTTAGAAAGGTTAATTATTAAATGCAAAGTATGAGGTTGCGTCACTTATCATGTATATATGTCTCAATCATAGAACATTGTCAAAACAGCACATGTTGTAAATCTATACAAAACGACTCTGATGATGATATATAGGTAAATAAGAAAAGGTCCTATCAAAATTTTCACAGATATTTAAATTTTTATCTACCTGTAGACAAAGGCAAACAAGGTAAATGTAAATGTGACAAAAAACACTGAGACGAGACATAACACACAAAAAAAAACCCATCAGTTACCGCCTTGGAACGGTCAGTCGGCAAAAGGGCCAACTGACAATAAAATATAAATACACAGATACGAATTATATATATATATATATATATATATATATATATATATATATATATATATATATATATATATATATATATATATATATATATATATATATATATATATATATATATATATATAATATATATATATATATAGATATATATATGATGTCATTCGTATCTTTGTATTTATACTTTATTGTTAATATCATCATCATCAGAGTCATTTTGTATAGATTTACAACATGTGCTGTTCGGACAATGTTCTATGATTGAGACATATATATATATATATATATATATATATATATATATATATATATATATATATATATATATATATATATATATATATATATATATATATATATGTTATTGCGTGCACTCACACGATGTAAACACACACGGAAGCAGTCCATTTTATCTGTCACATGATGGACAGAGTGCCAATGTTTGTTAAGCTCTATGTAACCAAAATTATTAGGTCTATACTAATCTCCGATACAGAACCTATCAATTACCAAGGAATTAAATGAGGAATATATCACTATCTTCATCGCTAATTCAAGGATTTGCAAGTACTTCTTGTAAACCTCTTTCCAAGATTTCTCCCTCTGCCCTGGATATATATCATTTGCTACTACAGACGGTCTCTATTCATAAAAGGAGCGATAACATTCTGCGCAAAGGGTTTGATTTTAAACAGCATCATAAGTTGGAAAGCGAAAAGGAACGTTTTGGTCATTACCGACGTTTCGTCTCAAAGAAATTCGTAGGCGCGTTTAATAATTTAAAATGTGTAAAATCAGTGTTTTATTTACATGTTTCTAAATTTAAAAAATATAAACTCTACCGAGCCTTCTATGAAACATGAAAAGGGTTATACCGGTTAAAATATATTCCACACCAAAGCTGTAAGAAAAAATGTTACTGTCTTTTATCATCCAAACCGTATATATTAATTAGTTACAAATGATAATATATTTAATTAAATTGTTAATATTATTTTCCGCAAAACCATGGCTTCAATGAAAATGCTTTTAGGAGTTCAATAGGCAAGATAATGAAGACTGAATAGAGTTAACCTTTTAACCCTTTTTAAAAGTCCATATCAGTTGCAATGAAATAATTCAAGCTGCACAAGGTAATACAATGTAATTCTCTTATTAACAAATAATTCTTTCTAATTGTTAATATATATATGCAATAAAAATTTAATTAAACTCAATATTTCTTAAAAGACCCAAAAAGTTAACAGACGAAACTTGAATACATTATCATTTTACACGTTAAAACCTGCAATTTGTTATAAAAATATTAGTATAAGAAATAAGTTTTAATACTAAGGTTGAGATTTTACTGCACGCCTAGGGATGAAGGATGTGTAGAATCACTTTAGCGTTTTAATGTCTTTTATCATACATAAATTGTCAATCAACTAAAACACTACACCTACTCAAACGCCACCCCCATTATTCCAATAAATGCTTCGATATCCAACTATCAAAAAAGCACGTATAATGTGTGAGAGATACTTTGATGATAATTATTTCCCTATACGCCCATCAAAGCAACTCATACTTCATTTCTTCTGGCGATGTATTTGTTAATCTTGTTTTAACAATTATTGACAATTATTTAACATTTCCTTACATATGATTATACAGATTTATGGTTAAGAGTAATACGTCGGATCGGATACTGATATTTCACGGCATCAACGCTATCTGATAACCGGGATGAAAATTTAACATTTCGACTGCGTTATTATACGTCGTGTTGTCGTTTGTACTAGATGTGTATTGTTTATTGTGCGGCTCACTAAAGATCAACGCAGAGATAATACACTAATGCTTGTATGTCAGTATAAACGTATGTAAACTATCCCATTACAGATGGTGTGTTTTAAGACTGCTTAGGAAAGAATAAAACAGTAAAAAGGAAATAATAAGACATTGCAAAGATATCATTTCCTTTTTATATGCCTCTTTTTATATTTTCAAAGTATCTTGGATCACTAACCTGTTTAACACAATAGTAAAAATAAAATATGTTATGCATTTTAACAAAAGATAAAAGACAGACATTAAATTTATATATGTATGGGTACTGTCATATGCGTTTACTAGTATCTAGTCTACAATAACTGCTTGCCGGCCTCTCTAAGCTCCACCCACCATCTCTCTAGCTATCTGTCTATATCCATTCAGTTCCGTACTGTTACTCTTCTAGTTAACACAAACTCTAGCATCAATAAATAGTTTAAAAAACTGTGGATATTAGTTTAACGCCCACATAGTTCCATTATAAAGTTAGTGGAAAAAGTGCATAACTGGATATCAGAAGTATATAACACGGTGTCAGAATTGAAGTATATAACATGATGTTAGAATTGAAGTATATTACATGGTGTCAGTTTAGAAGTATATAAGATGGTGTCAATATTGAAGTATATAACATGGTGTCAGAATTGAAGTATATAACATGATGTCAGAATTGAAGTATATAACATGGTGTCAGAATTGAAGTATATAACATGGTGTCAAAATTGAAGTATATAACATGGTGTCAAAATTGAAGTATATAACATGGTGTCAGAATTGAAGTATATAAAATGATGTCAGAATTAAAGTACATAATATGGTGTCAATATTAAAGTATATAACATGATGTCAGAATTAAAGTATATAACATGATGTTAGAATTAAAGTATATAACATGATGTTAGAATTAAAGTACATAATATGGTGTCAATATTAAAGTATATAACATGATGTCAGAATTAAAGTATATAACATGATGTTAGAATTAAAGTATATAACATGGTGTCAAAATTGAAGTATATAACATAGTGTCAAAATTGAAGTATATAACATGGTGTAAGAATTGAAGTATATAAAATGATGTCAGAATTAAAGTATATAATATGGTGTCAATATTAAAGTATATAACATGATGTCAGAATTAAAGTATATAACATGATGTCAGAATTAAAGTATATAACATGGTGTCAAAATTGAAGTATATAACATAGTGTCAAAATTGAAGTATATAACATGGTGTAAGAATTGAAGTATATAAAATGATGTCAGAATTAAAGTATATAATATGGTGTCAAAATTGAAGTATATAACATAGTGTCAAAATTGAAGTATATAACATGGTGTAAGAATTGAAGTATATAAAATGATGTCAGAATTAAAGTACATAATATGGTGTCAATATTAAAGTATATAACATGATGTCAGAATTAAAGTATATAACATGATGTTAGAATTAAAGTATATAACATGGTGTCAAAATTGAAGTATATAACATAGTGTCAAAATTGAAGTATATAACATGGTGTAAGAATTGAAGTATATAAAATGATGTCAGAATTAAAGTATATAATATGGTGTCAATATTAAAGTATATAACATGATGTCAGAATTAAAGTATATAACATGATGTCAGAATTAAAGTGTATAACATGATGTCAGAATTAAAGTGTATAACATGATGTCAGAATTAAAGTATATAACATGATGTCAGAATTAAAGTATATAACATGGTGTCAAAATTGAAGTATATAACATGATGTCAGAAGTGGGATACAAACCCACGCTCACATTCTGCTTATCAGTCTCTCTAAGCTCCACCTACCATCTCTCTATCTATCTATCTGTCTTTCTATATCCATTTCAGTTCCCTACCGTTACTCTTGTAGCTAACACATACTCTAGCCTCAATAAAAGATTTTCAACAAAAAATACGGCTTTGGATGTTATTTTTGATTTTTGTTAAACGCCCACATAGTGCCATTAAAAAGTAAATGTAAAAAGTACATAACTTGATATCAGAAATGTATTACATGGTGTCAGAATTGAAATATACAACAGGGACTTAATGTGTTGTAATGAATACAGATGGAGTTGATTGGGGAAATGCTGCACTAGTGTTGAAAATGCATGGTTTCATTTACAATCATCCTATTACAAAAACTGCTTTTGCTAGAATATCAATGGTAAGCTCACTCGTTTTAAGTGATAGGTTCGTTGTTTTATCTAAACTATCATTTTGGTAACAATAAGTTTAATTCTTTAATTGTCACACCTATGAAGTGATCAATGTTTTAAAATTGGTTAAAATATGTTATTAATTTTTCAACAAAGACATGTAACTTTGGGAGCCGTTTTGCCATACAGCATTTCAACAGTTCGATAAAACAACTAAAACATTTCTTATTATCTAAAAATTAGACCACTTGGCAGACAAGTCCTTAAAGTGTTTTAAATTCCAGTAAATATCAAATACTACCAAGAAACTATGATCTTACTTAAGCAAATGCGAAGCCAAAACTTGTTTGTACTGGTGTCATTTGTACTATCGAAGATGCAGAATAGTGGTAGATAATAAAGAATACACAGAGCGTATTTACATGATAAAGTGATGGATCACAGCACTTGGACCATCGCCCTAAACTACTTATATTCTAGAAAAGATACAATATATCAAATGAGACTAAAATTACACTGGTGAAGAAAATGTTTATAAAAAACTACATATTTAAGATAAAAAGGATACTACTAGTGTACGTAAACCATTGTTAGACGAAATATTTGGTGATTTTTTAAGTGAGCACAAAATTTAAATAACTAAGCACTGTTTTTAACCTACATTAAAACATAGCGTAGCAAATCAGAATAATTTTACGAGACAACCACTACAACAACAGAAAAAAGGCATGCCAAATAGCTTAAATCCTATATAAGAGGAATTCTGCCAATGGGCGTATATTGTCACATTTATTTGAAAGCAAGTAATAGCTACATTATCCAAAGCCAGATAAGTGTCTCTTCTAATGGATTTTCCATATCAATTATTATAAGCTAGTTGGATTGCAGGCTCACATATCTTGCCTGATAAAAGTCTTCTTCTTTAATTGGTTTCCAAGTCTTCTTAATACGTAGAACTTCATGGACACGTATGTATTTACTGTGATGGTTTGTCTTTAGTTAGGTATTAGATTAAAACATATATCAAATTTGAACCAGCACTAGATATATAATTATTTTTTTTATTATAATAATAATGATAATAATAATGATAATAATAATAATAATAATAATAATAATAATAATAATAATAATAATAATAATAATAATAATAATAATTATAATTATAATTATTATTATTATTAAAGAGAATAATTACAAGAAAACTATTATAAAGAAAGTAATAATAAAAATAAAGATAATACTAGTCTTAATAATAATAATAATAATAATAATAATAATAATAATAATAATAATAATAATAATAATAATAATAATAAATAATAAATAATAATAATAATAATAATAATAATAATAATAATAATAAATAATAAATAATAAATAATAAATAATTAAAGATAATAAAAAATAATAAATAATAATAATAATAATAATAATAATAATAATAATAACAATAATAATAATAATAATAATAATAATAATAACAGCCACTGAACGGCTGCTTATGTATTCTAACTTTGTATAGGACGTCTATTTAATGTGTTTATGTTCTCTTAGTTAACAATTTATGTTTCTATGACAATGAATTTCAATAAAAAGGAGATCGAAATTAAAATTCCGATTTGAAGCTTATCTAAGATGTTTAAATTGAAAATGCTATATCCTATATTAATATTGTGTGTCTAGGGAAAGCAAACCATCTGTGTATTGACAATGCTAAATTGAAATGAAAATTGAACGAGATCGGAAAGATTTGATTTGATGTAATTGCATGCACGTATACATCCACTACGACTACAACATTTTGCGTGTCTTCATTTAACTGTTATTCCCTAGACGAAATAAATCAAAGAGAGGATACGACGGATACGGGTAACGGCTCTATAGGGTACGACGGATAAGGGTAACAACTCTATAGGATACGACGGATAAGGGTAACGACTCTATAGGATACGACGGATAAGGGTAACAACTCTATAGGATACGACGGATAAGGGTAACGACTCTATAGGATACGACGGATAAGGGTAACGACTCTATAGGATACGACGGATAAGGGTAACAACTCTTATAAGATACGACGGACAAGGGTAACAACTCTATAGGATACGACGGATAAGGGTAACAACTCTATAGGATACGACGGATAAGGGTAACAACTCTTATAAGATACGACGGACAAGGGTAACAACTCTATAGGATACGACGGATAAGGGTAACTACTCTTATAAGATACGACGGACAAGGGTAACAACTCCAAAGGATACGACGGATAAGGGTAACAACTCTTATAAGATACGACGGATAAGGGTAACAACTCTTATAAGATACGACGGACAAGGGTAACAACTCTATAGGATACGACGGATAAGGGTAACAACTCTATAGGATACGACGGATAAGGGTAACAACTCTATGGGATACGACGGATAAGGGTAACAACTCTTATAAGATACGACGGACAAGGGTAACAACTCTTATAGGATACGACGGATAAGGGTAACAACTCTATAGGATACGACGGATAAGGGTAACAACTCTTATAGGATACGACGGACAAGTGTAACAACTCTATAGGATACGACGGACAAGGGTAACAACTCTATAGGATACGACGGATAAGGGTAACAACTCTATAGGATACGATGGATAAGGGTAACAACTCTTATAAGATACGACGGACAAGGGTAACAACTCTATAGGATACGACGGATAAGGGTAACAACTCTATAGGATACGACGGATAAGGGTAACAACTCTTATAAGATACGACGGACAAGGGTAACAACTCTATAGGATACGACGGATAAGGGTAACAACTCTTATAAGATACGACGGACAAGGGTAACAACTCCAAAGGATACGACGGATAAGGGTAACAACTCTTATAAGATACGACGGATAAGGGTAACAACTCTTATAAGATACGACGGACAAGGGTAACAACTCTATAGGATACGACGGATAAGGGTAACAACTCTATAGGATACGACGGATAAGGGTAACAACTCTTATAAGATACGACGGATAAGGGTAACAACTCTTATAAGATACGACGAACAAGGGTAACAACTCTATAGGATACGACGGACAAGGGTAACAACTCTATAGGATACGACGGATAAGGGTAACAACTCTATAGGATACGACGGATAAGGGTAACAACTCTTATAAGATACGACGGACAAGGGTAACAACTCTTATAGGGTACGACGGATAAGGGTAACAACTCTATAGGATACGACGGATAAGGGTAACAACTCTTATAAGATACGACGGACAAGGGTAACAACTCTTATAGGATACGACGGATAAGGGTAACGACTCTATAGGATACGACGGATAAGGGTAACAACTCTTATAGGGTACGACGGATAAGGGTAACAACTCTATAGGATACGACGGATAAGGGTAACAACTCTTATAAGATACGACGGATAAGGGTAACAACTCTTATAGGATACGACGGATAAGGGTAACAACTCTTATAGGATACGACGGACAAGGGTAACAACTCTTATAAGATACGACGGATAAGGGTAACAACTCTTATAAGATACGACGGACAAGGGTAACAACTCTTATAAGATACGACGGACAAGGGTAACAACTCTATAGGATACGACGGATAAGGGTAACAACTCTTATAAGATACGACGGATAAGGGTAACAACTCTATAGGATACGACGGATAAGGGTAACAACTCTTATAAGATACGACGGACAAGGGTAACAACTCTTATAAGATACGACGGATAAGGGTAACAACTCTTATAAGATACGACGGACAAGGGTAACAACTCTATAGGATACGACGGACAAGGGTAACAACTCTATAGGATACGACGGATAAGGGTAACAACTCTATAGGATACGACGGATAAGGGTAACAACTCTTATAAGATACGACGGACAAGGGTAACAACTCTTATAGGATACGACGGATAAGGGTAACAACTCCAAAGGATACGACGGATACCGGTAACGGCTCCGTAGGATACGACGGATATGAATTAGGAGCATCATATACTTAAGATAAGCAGACAATAATTACATTCCATTTGGTTTAAGTGACTATCATTCTTGGATATGATATTTCTTCCCTCTACCCTACTGTCGAATCAAAACCACGTTACAATAATTTATTGTAATTTTTATAGAATTTAATTAAATGACATTTTAGATTAGGTTCCGTTATTGTGAGCATTAAACGCTGATAAACGTGATTAATGCAAACAAAATGTAAGCTTGTCTACGATATTGATTGTGTTTTTGTTTGTTAAAGAATGAAAAATTTATTCATTGAAATATATGTACATGCATATAATTTGAAAATGTAACTTACAATAGGTCTGGTTGGTTATTGGTTTTATAAATTCAATAGTCGAAATGGTGGTTAGAGTTATAGAATAAATATCTTCTAAACAGATTATTTTTATCTCGAAGGTAGGATACAAGTTAAATAATGTTGAATTAAAAAGACAACAGAAAATACATTTAAAGTAAATTTTATTTAACATTTATCAAGTGTTCTAAAAAGCTAAATGAACAGTCACATTTGTTTTATGCTCCGATTTCCCAGCAGTATGTAGCCGCGGAATGGTTGGAGCAACATCTCTGTTCCACAATAAGGCTTCGGATTGCTACAAATATCGCAATAATTCGAAACCCGACGTAGACTCTATACGAATGCCGCGACACCGCTGGCATCGTACCCGGCATATACCTTATTGTCAATACTTGGTAAATTACAAGCACTTAAAAACTGTTTCAATAATAAATCAAGATATCTATCCTAAGTTACATATGTGACCAACTTGTGTTAACAGATTCAGATTTGCTGGCGGGGACTTTGGCAAAGTGAACATGTAAACAATAAGACATTAGAAACAATCATCTCATTATTAGAACCCAGAACTCGAGCATGCTTTATAAAATAAGCAATGTCAATTTACTATTGTGCTTGCAAAATAAATATAGTTGTTCTGCTATGTATAGCGTCCATCAAAATGGGTCATCACGGTGTTAATTATGATACACAGTTTTATGATAGCTGAACCCAGCACTCTGTAATGCTCAACCTGACACCCGCCACCAAGTCCCCACAAACATATTCCATAGTATTTATTTATTAGCTCTTCATTACAACATACACTGTCATTTATCATACTGCGGGCGAATTCGATATGATTCGGAAGGAGAAGAGTCACAGGGCGTGGTGTCCCCAGACCGTGGTTGACCTTAAATGACAGGTATTCAATGTCTGGGGATTCGCATATGCCCCATCATGGTCATTAATTGAAGGGTGATATTTAGTGCGGTTTCTGCAACTGTAATGCAACTGAATAAATAGCGACATATTAACTATATAACTCAATTGCTATATTTTAGGTTGCCATTGATACATTTATAAAACTATAGATAACTACCTTTTGGCTGTTTACCTATGAGGAACGTTCTTTAAAATATGAATAACAACTACATGCAAAACAATGCCCACCTTTATCCATATCAATGTCAACATTATTTATTGATATTCATTTTGCAGAGTTCAGACTGTAAAACGATGTAAGTATTAAAAAAAATATAAATTCAGGGCACAACTATAATCAATACATTCCAATATACATAAGTCATGGATATTGAATAAACCCATATTCAAATAGAAATATTGTCACATATAACACAAAAACAATTACCTAAAACTTAAATTGTAAGTAAATAGTACATGGACTATCTCTAGAAATACGGTATTTATAGATTACTTTTTTGTATTGACTCTTTCATATTAAAACAGCATGAAAAAAGAAAAATGTGAAACCATTTTTAAAATTGTTTTTAATTAGCCCATTATCACCTCTTGATTGTTAATAAAGCGGTATCGCTTTATGGGGCTGAAGGGATGGAGGGCGCCCCTGGTGACCTTATCTTCAAATCTTTATAGGCGAATGTTTTGTTAAAATAAGTACGAAGTCAGGAAACGCGGAATTCCAAACATGTTATTCAGCACATTGTGAAACGCTACAGAATTAGCATTATTATCGCATTTCTTTTCCATTCGCTCTGTTCAGTAGTAGAATTGTGATTTCTACAAAACGGACAGGAAAAACGAATTTGTTTCCCAGCATTTATTTATATGTACGAAATTTTGACATACTTTCTTCTTGTTAAATCATATGACATAAAACCAATCAGTTTCAAGATGTCCACAAATGTGAAGCATTTACAAATTCCGCAAATCTTGATTTTCATTTTTACCAGAGGATGGCCTGAGCTGATTGGTCCGAAACCTAGGTTGAGATCGTTTTACCCACGCTCTGAGAATGGACACTGATTTACTTTAGCAAAAACTTCCTATTCTTAGACTTTGCAACAAATATGTTGCTGATACCTGACACCTGTTGCAAGTGGAACAGGCGGTGACGGTAGCAAGATAGATGCTATTGATTGTTTCTTTACGATGTTAGATAGCTGGCGACATCAATCTTTATCTAAATGGTAAGAGTGAAGCTTGTGGACGATGTGTCGTTAGTCGAGAATATGGACGTTTTCTGGAATCAGCACCTAATTGAAATATAGGAATAACACCCTGTGTGGAAGCTGTTTTGTTGGATGACATACCAAACGAGACCAATTAAGCCGCGTCTGGTTTTACTCAAATAGGCTTAACTATTTCTATTTCTAGTATTGATTTCATTATGAACTTGTGCAGGCAGTGCTATCGTCATATATTGAAACGAATTGCCTTCCATTGTTTAAGAGGCTTTCTTTTTTATTTTCATCACATAAATTTTTACCAGAAACATTTTCTTCTGTTAAAGCACTTTTCCTAATCTTTTCTAGGTTTTGCTTTTTTGACTTTGAGTTTCGCCCAAAGATTAAAATATCTCCAACAGTGTAACCTATACCACAAACGATGTCTCTAAATCAGTATTTGTGCACATAAACACACGGTGGAAGAGGATTTGAAGGCTTGTTTCTGAAATCAACATACATCGAGTGGTGTCCTGTACATGTTAAGTAAACACATGTGCACGTTATGTTTATTAAGATTCGTTATTACATTATTTTCATCGAGCGTATGAAGTAATGTAAAAGACATATTATCAGTCACATTACATATGCCCTGAGGTAAATAGATACAAGTCTGTTAAATGACATGTTATTGTGATCATGACATATCGCAGTATTGTGTGATTGCTAAACCCAACAATTAGTAACTTCCAATCCGAACAGTTTCTGATTCCAGGTGTTATCTAGCACGCGTTCGTAACGATGCTGTTCCATCATTTACAAGCGATTATTCTTCATGAAAGTAACAGGCGCCTATTTGAACAGATCCGAAAAAAATCCGTAGTTAAGTCCGGATAATTGCGGCTTATAGCATAATTAATTTTCAAAAATGAGAACTTGCAAACAATAAACGTTGACTTATCTCACGGCTTTGGGGGTGGGGGGGGGGGGGGATTGAAACAAAGTAGGGGCTTGAAGCCGTGGATGACGTACTGTTTACTTCTACTCAAGATAGTTTTCTGATAGTCTTTGTATCTAAGTTTTAACCAGGAAATTTCCTGGAATTTTAAGATCGTATTGCAGCGCTTATAATTTAGAGTGCGCGTCACTTCTGTTTCCAGGTGTACCCGGAACTTGTGAAAGTATTTATTTCATAATAAAAGTGGACAGACAGTCTATTTCATCCTTCTATTACCGGCTCTTTTTAGCCATTCCAAATCACTTCTGAACATAAATCAATGCTTTATATAATATCGAAGGTGTTGATAATTCCACACTTTGATACAAATTTGTACGACCGCCAAATTTATTATGGAACCTTTTCGTTCATACTTTTAAATACATATTCAAACAGCAAAAGTCGCTAGACCTGGTTTTGACGATATTTAACTTGTTCGTACATTGGCATACTCATCAAAATTTGCTCCCATGAAATAAAACGTCAAAACATGCAGTACGTGTGAATATGCGTTTGGAGAAATCAAGAGCTCCAAACCGCAATAATCAACAGGCCATTGTCCATGTTGACGGATTCCATTCTTCTGACATGACAGTCATTGTTTGGCATTTCAGTATTACTTTTGTGGCTGAATCAAGATAACTGACATTTGTTTTCGTGCTGTTACGGACCTTGCTTGAGACTGACTGTCGCCAACAGTCCTGGAGAAATTTGGTTACTTAACTGCCCCACGTTGATATTAAATAGTACTCAAAGTAGAACAGATGTGATACGGATGCGCATGGAAACAAAAATATAAGCACAATTTGGATATCCTGTGGCTATTTTGTGAAGGTAATTGCATAAACTTAGGTTTAACTACTCCTTAAGCAAATATAAATTGACCTAATATAAAGAACATGATAACTTATTAACGCCTATCTATGGTTTGGGATATTAAGAAGTTATGTGTTATAATTATATAGGAACTACTTGAAGGCAAACTTTTCTTCCAAAAAGCAGATAAAGTCTAAGTGAATGTAGCGACACTTGTTTCGCCGTCTGTCATTTATTCAGGAGATTTTGTTTACCCCAAATTGCCTTTTCCAAATATCAATAAAACTGGAATATACTAAAATAAATGATCAGTTAACTGAATAAAATCTAGGTTTAAATGAAGTATACGGGTCTATCTCAATTATCTTGTAATGGAAAGAGGAATGGAGGGATAGACATACATCTAAAGGAAACGATGCTTATAAGACCTTATATTGTTTTGTTATTTATATTTATTTTGTTAGCCTATTGATATTTTTACATCTTTTAAAGTTAAATGAAACATCACCTGACATAGCAGCTTTCAAATTACCATAGACGAATTATTGAGGACAACATATTTCTTTGTTGTTTCGAGACTGAATACATTTGAACGTAGATATTTTCTTTTTAGGAGTTAACTGATTGTAACACGATGGAGAGCCAAAATGCAGAGATTAGTTCTGTCGAAGGTGACTGATTTTCCTTCATATTTAAAGTGTTATATATGATTTCAATATTCTCCAATCTCAGCAACTTACCATGTTGGTGGAATTTCAATTGCCCCTATTTTCCTCCAGGAAAGTATACATAAATGCGTTTTAGCCTCAATGTGTGTTGATATGTTAATACAGGCGTTTATGCAAGCAAATTTCAATTCTGAAGTCTTTCGGCATACAACATTTGACTGAATTTGCATTCATTGTTCAGAAAAGCTAAATATAATGTAATTTGTGAATTTCACTTTCTTCGTTGATATTTTTAGCAATGGGGTTCGGAAGATATATACATATCTATACAAAAATGAATCCATAAAGATGAAAATGTTGTTATTTTTATTTTATAAATATGTAGGTATATTAAAATACTTGAAACTTATAACTGACACTACAAGGAAAAATGGCAAACTTGGCTCTAATGTTACAACTACCAAGTATATTCCCTGTTTGTGTTATATAACGAAAATGTGCCTTGTATGGCCTGATTAAAAAGTTTGCTGTCGACCAAAAAAACAAACAAAAAACAAACAAACGTCCGGCTTTACAAGCAATATGCAAACCGTTCTAAAAATACGTAGCTCGTACATAAAACAAATGTGTCGCTGTTTAACCACTATGTTGTTGTTGGAGATTTAAACTTGTTGTCAGAAAGTAAATGCAAATCTCTCTTAAACTTTTGTGAACTATTCAACCTCGACAACATTATAAAAGAACCGACATGTTTTATGAAAAACAATTTACTCGCTCTTCCTGATGTGTTTCTAACAAATTCAAAGGATCTTGGTCTTAGAACTCTAGAATTTTCAACAGATGTAAGTGGTTGCCATAACATGATAACTACTGTCATAAATACCACAACCCCATCTTATCAAAAACAGAAATTTCTTACAGAAGTTTTAGACAATATCGGCGGGAAGATTTTGTCTCCGATAACTAATTTCTTGTTCCAATAAGAAACACACTGAACTGCATATAAACCAAATATACGAAAAGTTTGAAAATGATATTGTGACAGTAATCGACAAACATACAATTCTAAAACAGAATTAAATAAATCAAAACCAATTGCCATAAATAAACAGAACCCTCCGTAGGGCCATATTTAAGGAGAAAATGCTGTTTCATAAGTTTCAAAACTGCACTTTGCCAAAGCCTGGGAAAATGACAGACATCAAAGAATCCATGGGAAAAAGAAAACCCACAGTCTTTGAGAAACTATTTTACTGAACGGTGGGAAGATGGGAATATATTTGGCTTAAGATTAAACATTATTTATCAAAGAAATCAACTGGAAATCGACAGAAAATCATTCTATTCATAACAAGATAATTTCGAATACCGAAGAACCAGAAAACAGGTTTAATTCCTTTTTGTAAACATGGAACAAGATATTGGAAAAACTGTTCTTTTCATAACGCGGCACACCAAAGCTTATTAAAAATCAGGGTCAGACATATACCACATACACATATAAATTTTCCAAAGTAAGCGAGGTCTCTATCTGTAAAATAGTTAAATGTTTTGATGTAAAAAATATCGACCGATGCTGATAAAATATCGGCGTAACTATTGAATCTTAGTGACAGGGCACTTATCCCACATTTCACATTTCTTGAAAATACCACAATTGAATTTGGCGTTTTCCCTAAAAGGCTCAAAGAAGCACACATGATCCCTTTGCTTAAGAGAAATGACCCATATATTAAATCAAATTATAGACCAGTTAGTATCCTAACAATACCTTCGAATTTTTTTCAAAAGTCATCTTTCTCAGCTGTCAAAACATTTTAAAAATATTTTGGTAAGTTTCTTTGTGCGTTTTGTGAAGTCCATGAATGTCAAACAGTCTTACTTAGACTGTTGGAGGACTGAAAAACACTGTGTTGCAGCTATCCTTATGGATCTGTCGAAGGTTTTTGATTGTTTGCACCATTAAAGGATTTATCATGCTATTTATGTTAATGAAAGCAACAAAGAAAAGTCGGTGAAACGGTCTGCAACTGGGCTGAAGTTACGATGGTAAAGATTGTAAATGTACCAGTTGTCTGCAAAATTAGGCCTCGAGATTTGTTGAAAATGATTACAAGTCGTCGGGGTAAATTATATTTACACTATCTAAGACAGTCGGTTGTAAATGCCCATTAGAGCTTATGTTACTTGTTGATATCTTGCCGACTCAAAATAAATTTTATCTTATTCTATCTTATCTGACGAATACACAAATTAAGACTGTGCAGATAATGTTATATTTTAACACATGATTCTCCTTGTTGTCCATTCAATACGCCCATTGCATTTTTTCTTCTATTATACTAATTGTCAACAAATGTAAGGGCCTAATTTTGCAGACAACTGGAACATTTACTATAAATTCTTATATTAAATGACAACTAATGAAGATCCGTAATTTCTAAACTATATCCATATTTTTTGTACATTATTATATACTTTTTAATGAACTTGTTATTATTAGATGGATTTTTATTCACAAGACACAGTGTTCACAGTGACTTTCCAGTAGCAAGAGTACCAGAGACAATAAGACGGGGGACTGCATTAGCGTCGTGGACACATTTCCTGTGGAGATTATGTTTCTTCTGTCAGGATTTTAAGGAATTACTACAAAAATCAAACGTTTACGAGTAACTAAGCCAAAACGTTTGTTGAATATTAGCGAAGACTACAAATTAATAAATTGATAACCGGTTATGATCAGGAAAAGCAGAATACAAATACTTATATCAGAATGTTCCGACCATTAAATCAGATGGAAATAATTAACAATGGTTTTAAATTGTTGAAGAGGCGAAGTCATGTTGAGAGGAAATCATTTGAATTTTGTTTCTATAAATGGGGTATAAGCACAATGATTTAAATTCAGAACATTTTCTTGCAAAAATAATTTAAGTGAGCTTTAAGTTAATTTAGAAACAAAATGCATAAGGACGTTCAGGACTCGAATTCAGTGCTACCCAATCGCATACAAATATTCATAAAGCGATATGTAACAGGAAGCTTTGATTGTTGGAGAATTAAAACTTATCATTAATCAATTGGAATAAGCTTCAGTACGCGGTTTATGAGATGCATCATGTAGCAATGAAACATTACATAACAAATTGATTTAATAACAATATCATTCAAAGCAGAAAAAAAAGAAATAATTTTAAATTTCATATTAAGACTTATAATAATCAGAAATATGATGAAAGTACACGCCCTCCACCGAGTTGATGTTCCTATCTGCTTAAACGTTTGTCATTTTATTTCTTTGTTTCTAAATTTGGCTTTTGTACGGATCTGCTGCCTAATGCAGCTCTGTTTCGCAATTAAAGATATCGGGAATGAAGACTCCATACGATCCCAGCGGCCTTCGGATAGCGGTCTGTATCTCAGTCGTAAATATAATATCATAAACTGGCATTTATCAATTGATAGGTGCCTGTCAGCGCTGATAAACTTTTCGTCAAAATGAACATAAATGTAGCACATAATCTATATCACAAATTTCTCTTACTAGTATCTCCTTTCACATGCTCTCCATCAAAACTACACAACCATTATTACTTATTGTGATGTCTGCATTGTAACCGTTCATCATGTCATTTAAATTGAGGTTTACAGCTTTTTGTAAGATGTGAAGATGGAAATTACAAGTCGGGCCAGATGAGATTGTAGTAGAATAGTCTTCGATAAGCATAAGATGATGATGAAGAATGTCCATACTGATGTTGCATTTCGTTCGGCTTGAACATTGTGTTTTAGAAAACTTATAGGGAATAAAATACAATGTCATGAAAGACAATCGCTAAAATTATATAATTGATTGGCGCATCTATAATATAGTATTACTAAACTATATTTTATAAACTATATTTTAATAATTAATATGAATTGAAAATTGTGACATATCTATCTTATAGTGGGTTTATATTAGTTTTTTTCTAACAAAAATCATCTTGCATATACTTCAGATGATGCATTAAAACAAAATTACGTTAATTGTAATGAACTCTCAGAATCAAATATGTACAATTATACACAAGATAGCAGTATCGGCAACTAAATAGGATAGCGATGTCCAAATACTGTTGATACGCTTTCGGCCATGAAACGAATACAATTCAGCGTTTCGTTTTAAAGGCGAAACCTTGGCATACGAAAGTCCGTACATGCCGCGATGTCCAAATACTGTTGATATGCTTTCGAGCATGAAAAGAATACAATTCAACGTTTCGTTTTAAAGGCGAAACCTTGGCATACGAAAGTCCGTACATTCCGCGATGTCCAAATACTGTTGATACGCTTATGGGTGTCACTTGCTCTTCTTTGTTGCCTTGCTTGGGAAACTGAAACACTTGCAACAAAATATGGGTTATTTCAACGCGAAGCCAACAACAGAATCGGCTAGGCCATTTGTACAGTACAGTTATAAGAACAGATTGATTCAGCAATGTCAAGCGGATTGTCATTTGGTAGAAATTGCGAACTTGGCTTAAATAAATGTTTCTTGCCTAGAAAGACTGTTATCAGAATAAGTGTATAGATACTCAGTATAAGGAAAATAGAAATTAGCACATTAATGCGGAAAATTCAGGTTAGCGAGTTAAAGGAGAAAAACACATAATGCGATAAACATCATAAAAAATGAATATATTTAAATGAAAACAACTATAATAAACTCTTAATTGTTTCCATTTTGAATGAACAAATTTATAGTATTAAAGACATACGTCATCTAGAGCGAAGGTTAAATTTACATTTTACTTATGTCAGCTTTTGTGAATGGGTATATGTAAAGCCATTCCAACATTGCAGGTCCATCTTATTTCAAAATAAAATTTTGTATGTATGAGACGCTTTATTAACATATCAAATTACATTGACGCCAGAATGCGTTTCGGTATGTATTTTTAGGTATTAAAATTTCTTAAACATGCTAAGTAGCTGAGATTGGAAAACATTGAAACCAAATACAAAACGGTATACATGAATGAAAATCAGTAAATCAGGCATGACAGAACCCATTCCTGCACGGACACAGCGTCAGCAAAACCAACTTCGGGATCAATCAGAAAATTTATAAACGATGCTTTCTCATCCTAATGCATTTTGATAGAAATGGAAGTTATAAGTATTCCGCAGTGATTGTTGCATGGTCTAATGGGACTTATTTACTAGATGAATTTCACAATGATTATCCAGTACTGTTAGCGTCGGGCAGTCTCGAACAGGACGATGTATGTAAAACATTATGTCAAATATGTGTCAATCTAAAGACTTCAATCAAGAATGGCGCTAGCGGAGTTTATGAATATTATATAGATATTACGATAAAATTTTGTACAATTTAAAAACTTTACGACTTCTGTATGTTTTAAAGCTGTATATTCCTGTAGAAACATGCAGAATTATAGGAGCGTCTAATTGTAATTGACGATCCTGGAAGCATTTCTTTTGTATTATGATGGCAATTAATGGGGTTTATTAAGTTTCAGAAGTTTTACGACTCAATTGGTTCTTATTTTATTTTGCTTTTGTCGGTTTTGGTATATATAGTTATTCAAATGATAAAATGATCATGCACAAGACATAAATTATATAGATATATGGATGTTTGACAATTTTGAACATTATCTGAAAAAGCACTTTGTACATAATCGTTAAAATCAATACTTTTACTAGAAGGAAACGTGTCATAGTTTCTGTTCCAAAACCACTTGGCAAACACTTGCAACAAATTTGTATTTGGTGTGTTCATGTAGGAGCTGGTGAAAAAATTAATCCACGTGTCCTTAGCCAAACATATATTTAAACTGCTGATCAGTAATAACTACAACACTGTTTCTTTTGCCATGATTTAAAATGTTAGGATTAGGATTAGGATTAGCCGGCAATTTTGCCGATACTTCGCAGCGACATTTCTATCATTATAGCACAGGGGCACTTATGAGGTGCCCAGGGACTGAACCCGGCCGGTCCATTATACTGACACCGACGAGTCAGGCGTAATGCTGTCCCCTTAGCCCCGAGCGTTAGGAGGGAAGCCACTACTACCAACTTTAAAGTCTTTGGTTTGACCCGGCCGGGGTTTGAACCCACGACCTCCCGATCCGCAATTTAAAATGTTAGGTAGCATTCAGAACATAGCTCACACATACATCAATTTTTGTCACAAAAAGCACAATAACTATGCAAGTTACAGTTTGTTATGTGTTGCCAATGAGATCAAGAAGTTTTTATTATTATATTAAACAAAGGAGAGTGTTTGTCAAAATATATTCAATCCAATTATGTTTCGTACACTAAAGAGGAATAGAAAAAAAACTTTTAAAAATAATTATGTCGTTATGAAATTTAAAAGTAAAAAACTGTCTATTTAGAGTTAGTAAAAAATATAGATTAGAATGAACTCATTATCGTATACCACTATCACCCGATGCGGCTTAAATAACCTTGTTTAATTCACCATTTGTAGTATGGCTTCTTGACAAGATCTCTTCATGTTTCAATTAAGGTTTGATTCTTGAACGCCTACAAATGCTCGCATAACGAAGCAGCAATTATCAAAGTGGGATTCTTAACGGCCTTTATTCTGTTTTTGTCTTGGAAAGCGGAAATTTGATATCTCCAGCAATTTATCTTTGGATAGCCAATGGCATAACACTCGAAAAAGTATCTTAGTCCGATGCGCGATTTATTTCAGTCGTTCAAGAAACGTATTAAGGATGTCAGAAACATAACAAAAAGCTTTATTAATTCAGGTGTATAGATTGAACAACAAGTGACTTTTATATACTTATAAATATTCAAGGAAGGACGATTTTGGTAGGATAAAACGGGTATACATGATATCACAAGTTCAACAAACCATATTTGTATACTGTATCAGGATGTACATGTTAAGATAATGGCTAACTGCAGGATAGCTGGTTCTATCCAAAGACGTTTCTGTTGAAGATATTCTCTGATTACGTAATGGCAAGCAGCCTTCTTTTCGAGCGAATCAAACAAATTACCAAACAAGTTATAAATTAAAGTGAAACAGGCAAGAATTGTATAGATGTACTCGTTTGGAAGTAAGGGCATCCTGACTTAACAGTAGAGCTAACTGAACAGCTTCTACTTTCGAAGTAATATTCCATGTTATTTTAATTAACAACAGTAGGAAATGTAAGTGAATCTTAAAAGCCGACCTAAATCTGCCGCATTATCTTGGCCTTCGTGTAGTTTAAAAGCTCTATATATTGGTAGTATGATATTTTCACTGGTCTAATGAGTTTGATTTTTATAGCAGAATCACATTTACCAATTTCCCGGCGACTTTCGGTTTCAATTCTGCATCTGCATATGAATTTGCCGCTTAAATCAATGGTTTCGGAGAGGTCCGGCATTTTCCGTTAAAGGACCATTATGACGCTATTGACAGAACGTTGTCGCCAAAAGAGGTTTCTCTGCATAAGCAAAACATGTGAACTTTAATAAATTCATCGTTAAATTAATGACATATCCATGATTTTCTTCAGAAATCAGAAAAACTGACATAACTTTCATGATATTCAAGTTTTGCTGACATTGGTTTTCTGAGAATATTTCGCTTATGGTGTTATTTCCGGTTATTCCAGCACAGGTATGACAACTTCTCGCTGTGTTAAGTGAAAATAACGACGGGAAATGTTTTCAAAGTGATTTGACAGATCTTATGAAAACTTTATGTTTATGATAGCAATATAGACTTAAAATGTTCATCTTTGTAACTTTATTGTTTTACGCTTAATTAGACAAACATTGTCCGTGTAACAAAACTATTTCCAAACAAGCTGTCAGCGCTAGGCTTAGTCTTATTTCAAAACTTCGTATCAACAGAAACGTCTTGGTTGAACTCGTGGCGGATGATCCGCATTTAGCTTGGTACTGGGAATTGATTTATTAATTTTCTTTTAGAGATTAAGTTCAGACATGGTGCAGCCAAAATGATTTATGGCAATAAGGCGATTTTAGAATGCAATAATATATACCATTGACAGATCCATTATAATAATTGATAATGAATTAATGTAACAAAGCATAGTGGTCAGTTTGATTAATTAATTTTAGGATTCTCATAAAAGTCTGAAGAATGATCGCATTACTTATTAATCTCCTATCATTGGGTGTGAAATACGAGTTTGTTACAATGGGACAATTGTGGGATTCCCAGAACATTAATACCTTGTAGAAGCTGCAATTTTATCTTTACAAAGCATGTTAGATAAGACCTGTTACCAGGGGTATAATTAATTGTCAAAACCGCTGATTACGCTTGTCGGAATAGAATTCGCAGAGTGCATGATTTAGCTATTACGCAACAGATAGTTTGTAATAATCAGTATACTTAAATTAATTGGTTGGAAATTAATGTATCCATATACACCGTAGATCAATGTGTGCAAACAGGAATACATTGTTGTTGCTTAGTTTCTCCACCATGCTCAATACTGGGATGTCAGGTTACGTTGTGTTGTGTAATTGATGCATAGTCACATTGCCACCGTACTCGCCGAAAGTCTGTTTCATTTAGGAATTAATTTTTGTAAAGAATTTGGTAAATCTTTTTCGAAAAAAAAGTTATTGGTCCAGAATGGAAGTCTGATATATTTCCGTCTCGCTTCCACACCTCCAACAGCAGAAATAGGAAGAAACAGATGTTCTGGTTGACAGTTGACAGTTACACAATTAGGTTTATTTTGTTTTTGTTTTTAAAAGTACTTAATAATTCTCTAAGGACATTTATTACTGATTAACTACTACTGCGAAACTCATTGCAGACACTGTACCCTTTGAAAAACACATGGACGATAAGACAATCTTTCAGAAAAATGTAAAATAGGCAATAATAAAGACAATCTTACAGACGTGACAAAAAATACTAAATAGCATTTATCATTAATGCACCCTTCAACTAAATCGCATCACTAAAATTGCATCATTCTGTAGACGTCGGGATAATAATAAAAAACAATTTTGTAACTGATTAAAAGGATGTGATTGTATACTAATTTCTAACCATAAACAGAATGTTAAGGATTTGGTGCCTGTAAATATCTTTTCTCAAACAGGATTTTTGTTTTGAATGTATGTGGTTTGAAACGTCTGATGGTAAACGATGATAATTGTCTTTTGATTCAATGGCGTTCAACTCAACTTCAAAAAGCTCTTTTTAAAACTACAAATATAGACATATTTGTTATCATTTCTATAAAATTACCGTTTAATCTCGTGAGCAATCTTTGCATCGCCAAGTGTGCAAATAACCAGGTTTATTTCCATTTCAAAAAATAATTGACAAGCGATTAAAAGGATGGCTGTTATTATATTTGTTTTGGTATTTAAGGAAAATAACTTTTCTCAAGCTTTCGGAAGGCTTCAATAATCTTTATGAATGGTGAAAGAGCTGCATTTTATACCCGTTTTAAACAAATTGGTGAAAACGACTTGGGAGGAAATTGAATTAAAATACAACAAAATACAACTATACGGAACGGAGTTTAATTTGAGAATGTGATTTAGAATTTTTTTTTTCTCTAAAATTGTGTTTTCTGTTAACTGGCTGAAGAACTGAACAAGGGCACGTTCTGTAATGTTCATATGCACTTAATGCGGTGGTAAATGTTCATTCATCAAACGATTCAATTATTTTTTATTTAAATTTGGTTTTGTAAAGATGGTGTTTTCTGCGTACTGGTTAAATAACGGACCAAGGACAACTTCTAAGATGTTCGTATGCATTTAATTAAGCAGCAAAAGCTCATTTATCAAACGAATGACGTATGTTAGCAAACGGATAACTGATGAAAAGTATTCTGAACTTTTAAATGTCATTAAGCAACAAGTACATTTTCAAACAATAATTTATTTTAAATAATTTTAAGTTTGTGTTTTTACGTTGAAATTTGAAACTGTCAACACATTTGCAAAATGATGGTAACAACTGATCAATGAGATGCTACCGTCACTTATCCTTTTTTGAAACAGTAAATCGTTATCAGTATCAGTGGTATCGTTATTTTTATTTTATGTGTTATTATTAGAAGTCACACATTAATTGTTAAAAGCTATTCCATTTCTAGCTAAGACAACTAAGTTTACTTTCAAAGCCAGCCGACATCTCTTTAAGCTTATTTTCAAAGCCAACCGACATCTCTTTTGCGTTGAAATGTTTTATAATAACAAATACTAATAAAAACCTGCGAGATTATCGAACGCTGTTTGAATATTTTATAGAAGTAATGAACAAGCAATCCTAAATCGTTTTCACAGTCGAAGTGGTTTTCCGTGCATTTCAGAAATAAACAAAACACAAAAAAATGATCAGTTTCTTGAAAGTAGGAACCTTTATACAGCTGATACAAATGAACCGAAGTCTCCAACCGACAGTAAATAACAAGTGTGAACGTGCATGCGACAGCATTGTGCTCTAAAGCCTCCCAAATCGGCGCTCCATGAAGGCAATATTTATAGGAAATAGCACTCTCTACCATCGGCTCATACATTCACCTCTGTTATTGGCTCACTTAATGTCGGGACTACTTTCGATCCACGTGACAGCCTCGTGGATCACGTCCATGTTTATTTACCAATGCGCATTAATATCACTATGTTATTCTTCCAAAAATAGTGCGCTTGGATTAATTAAATATCTTTAATTATTTACTTCAATATATGTCTTTTTTAGTAGATGTTTATTCATTTTATGTAGAAGTATTATTTTAATTTGAAAATATCCTTAAAAGAACACTTTAAAATTTCCGTCAAAAATCTTGACGTGAGCCCATTGCAGAGGTGTCTGAGAGAGGAACGAACGACAACTCTGCATGGGAGATTGAGGAAAAAGATGATTTACTCTGGTAGGAAGACAACGTTTCAGTTTATAATGATATTATCGTCTGTCTTAGTATACCTAGGCATATGTTGATAAGAAACCTACCAATCAAATTATGCACAGGGAAAATGTGTAGTTATATAAAAGTCGGCTGTTTTGAGATATATCTTGATTAAAATATATCAATTAGACAAAACGGCTTTTATATGAGTTCTAAGAACGTGTAAGTTTAACCCTTCTTCTAAAAGAACCAGGGAACTTCACTACATATAGGTCAAATACAAAGAGCATGCAATCTAACGGACTGGTCATTAATGTACCACTTAATTACCACTTTAAGAAATTAATATCTTTGATACATCTAATCAGTAGTATATTCAACTATGTGTTTCCAGCAGGTTCAATTTTCCTAATTGTTGCCCTTTTTCACCTGTTGATTTGATACTTATTTGAAGAGATAACGGCTGATGGTAAGGCAATAGGTCAGCGCGTTTCTCAATCTATGCACCTTCCTTAACTATGCAGATGAACGTATTAATTCCATAGTTGTATAATGTCACCATTATCGTCGTAAGCAAAGACAAAGATCTAGTATTATTAGTCTTAAATTTCAGCGTTACTAACGTATCCTCTGCAACATTTCATTTTACCATAATGTATCAAAACATTTTCTAATTGTCTAACTGTTATAAAATATTTATATACATGGAGTTCTGAAATTACTTTAAATGGAGAAAGATAATTAAAGAAAACAACTAGGCTCTGTTTAACATGTGGAAATTATTATTTTAGATTTCATTTATATCGAATAAGAAAAAATGAAAAAGTCCTATGAGCATTGCAACATATACAGAAATTTTGAAAAGGCACATGACAAAGGTTTTCACATGCAAGCCAAATGTAAAAGTAAGAACAAATTTGTGATGAGTCATTTAACAAAAAAAAAAAACAACAACAAAAAACAAACAACCCCGACAGTTGCCGCCTTTGAACGGTCAGTCGGCAATATGGACAATAAGTTGCACCATTGTTGTATTTTTATTAAATGAAGTGAAGATGTACAACCTTTTAGGATGGAATCAACAGCCAGTACTAATGAAAGGTTTGTGCATACATTGGTATAAATATTGAAACGTTATTTTTATATACGACTGGATGTATTTCTACAGAACATGCAAAAATACGTGCCAAAACGTAAATATGATAAGGTTGTCTGTTTTCTACAACTTACCTTACAATTTAGACAAAAAACAAAAACAACAGCAATCAAAAAACAATTAAACAAATTGTGCCCGTAAAATGCAAAATCGACAAAACCTACGAGACCAGAGTCATAAGACATTACACAAATACAGAGAGGTATTTGGAGAAGTCCTGCTTAAGTATTAACTGGTGTTCTAAACTCGGTTCACAGACTACTAATCTCACACTTAATTAGACACTCATATTGCATTCATAACGTATCTAAATATGTATTATATAAATGAATGTGTTTTTAAGATAAATGTAGCATGCTTAGCGATAAAATGACATCGCCCTTATGCTCTAAATTAAAGGCACATTTAACAAATTAATTAAATAAAATTAAAAGTTAAGAAAAGTTGCAACTAAAATGATATATATCAAGAGCGTGTCACAGAACACAATAATTTATACTTTATACAAATATGCAATAATATGGAATATCAATCATGGCTGACAAATAATTTGATTAATGTTTGGCTTATCACGTCATAAAGTCTGAAAACTGATTCATTACTTTCTTAATTCTGGATAATACTTGATTATCAGGAGTGCAATGCGAATGTGTTTCAATGTCTGTTACAATGGACAATTGTGGGATTCCCTGAACATTATTCCCGTCTAGTGTCTGCAATGTTATCTTTACAAAGCAAGCTAGATAAGCCCTGTTGCCAGACGTAGTATTAAATGTCAAAATCGCTGATTATGCTTGTCGGAATGGGATTCACAGAGTGCAAGGTTTTAGCTATCACACAACACTTAGTTTGTAGTGATCATTAGTAAAGCTATTATGACTAAAGTAAAAACATACGCAGAGGACCAGTCTGCCCAATAAATAAAATTGATCTTGCTTAGTTTCTGCACCTAGTGCAATTTAAATACTGGGATGTCAACATAAGGCCGAATTTAATGCATGGTCGGCGACAAAAAGTTTGAATCTGAAGAGACCCACAGGTATGAAAGTGTAATTCAGACACGATTACATTTGACAAAGGATTCAATAACTTTTTTCGCGTACTTTCGACAAGATGTATTTTGCCATGAATCATGCGGGCGGCGTCATGGAACTTTGACACTGTCGTGAAGAAATGGAATATTATTCTTGCCTTTTAATCAATTGTATCTATCCAGAATGGTTTACTGAAATATATTTGTGCCGATCCATTGGCAAAGACATTTACTACTGATTAACTGTTTGTACTAAACCCATTGCAATCGCTACACATTAAGAGGGTAATGTAGTTGACAAAACAATTCTTCAAAACAGTGAAGTATACAGTATTTTTGTAACATTCTATATGTAATGTGAAAATACCTGCTTGTGATGTAACATCTCATCTTTTTCTACGTCACACATTAATGGTCAAAAGCTAACACATTTTCACTTAAGACATGTAAGTTAACTTTCAAAACAAAATGTAATATTGTAATATAAAAAACGATGACATTTATGTTACCATGAATTGCTTTCTAAATTTTTAGTCTGAGGGGAAGCAAAACGTGATTTTCGACGAATTAGTTCTTTGTATAGTTCATAGAAGAAATGGAGATGCACTCGTACACTGCTTACCCAGATGCACAGTGCTTTTCGCACGAGAAACATCTTCAGTGTCCTTTTAGTTACGATCCGAATATAAGGAGCGGAATGTCCAGTGGTAGGAAGCACGATTCTGGATCACGGGATCTGTGGTTCGAATCCCTGTCAGGTCGCTGCTAATTTCCTTGAGCAAGAAATTTACCTCAAATAGTTCCACTCCACCTAGATGTCTAAATGGGTACCTGTGAGGGTTATTCGGGTCAGTAAAATTACTTTCCAGCGCCATATGTCGGCTGCCATTGTACGGTATTTACAAATACATCCAATGACCAAGTGGTAAACTGTAAAGTTGGCTGAGCGAGCACTAGCTTGAAAGTAGACTCTAACTTTTATCTTTTACCTATAATGACTCCATGCAGCAGCAGGTTCATAACGACAGACGTTTCAAAGAGACTGAAAACAAGTGTAAATGTAGATGCGATGGCATTTGTATTATATTATGGCCGCACTTAAAAAAGCCCCTCTAAACAGCGCACGAAATGGAACATACTTTGATGGGATAAATGCACTGCTCTTTTAAGGAAAACATTGTTTTATGATCATTATAAAATTTGATTCTAGTATGGATATTCATCAAGCAAATACTAGGTTCGTAGACATTCATAAGGGTAATTGAACCTATATGTTCATATATGTCGAGATTATGTTAGCAATCTGATCTTATTCTAAATGTCACAGTATGACTGTGTGATTATTTAATTCGGCATTTATATAAAAGTCGAAACGATACATAACTGTTTAACACTATGATGTTACATTACTAGCAGAGGATACTTGTTTATATATTACTTTGAAAGCAGAAATATTGTTGTTCAATATAACATAATGTTATATATAATATATGTTATTTAATAGTAATAAAAAACAATTTATAAATGCAAACGTTTTGACTGCATTCAAAACAATTCAAATTTCAGGTCGAAAGACAATCTTATGAGGAATCAAGTTCTGTTGAATAGACCCGGGCTCGTCGAACTAATAACTATACGTTATCACTGTTTGACGTAAGAAACTCAATTAAATTTATTTAGTTTCTATATACATTTCATCCCACGCTCCCCGCAAAATACCGCTACAAACCCGATTACATCTACATATAGTCATAACAGGTCTAATTCAGAGTTATGTTCTATATAGAAATTAATTACCTAAGTCTCCGAACCACGTAAACAAGGTTCATGTTGTCGGTTTTATTTTTCTGGAGCAGCACAAGCAACGACATTTTCCAGGAAGTTTCCCTTGAATATGTCTGGAACAAGACCTTAAGAAGAAATTATGTTATAAAGCACCTAAAAAAGAAAGAATAATGTTTCTAATTGTGACAACATAGCGATAACAACGGTCTTGCAAGACTCTCGCTTGATATATCTTAACATAAACTAAAATACTTTAATGAGACTTCATAAAAAAACTAAACTATACAAAGTTTTGATGAAATACGCAATTTTTTTTCTACTCAGATACATTTTAAAGAATTCTTAACAATTCAACATTTTGTTTATAAATGTCAAACCTTTAGGCGACAAATCTTAAAGAGAAGTTATTTTCTGTTTTCAGTTCAGAAGAAGGTTTTCCGATGATACGATGGCAAGAAGGCCTACATCAGTTAGATTGTAAGAATAAATACACTGCCTTTTTATCCTATAATAAGTACAGTAATGTGTTCAGTGCATATGACAAGGACAAGGGTCGGCTTAATGTGAATAGTCAGGTACGCAATACTTCAATACGGGTTCCTGATAATATTTCTTTATAGAGTTCAATTAAATTCAATTCCAAGTGTACTTATATGATGGAAAACCTAAAAAGGCATAACTTCAAAGGTCTTGTTAAAGATGAACGTCCTAGAAAAAAAGGTAACATATTTATCATATATCATCGGAAATTCAATGATAATCCCTCGAAAAGTTTAGTTTGCGACTAACTCGGGCATTTTCGGAAAAGCCTTTAGATGGTTGTGGCAAAAAAATGTCGCTTGAGGAAAATGGAAATTTAGCTTAAATGTCAGCGAGTTGTATTCCAATGCGCTATACATAAATTAAAGACTAATAAACTTCCTCCGTATAAATAGGTAAATAAGAAAAGGTCCTATCAAAATATTCACAGATATTTAAATTTAATCTACCAATCTAAAGATCAGAACACCTAATTTGAATGTGAAGGTTAGAAAGAAAATCAATTTTCCAAAAGTTTTATTTTCAAAAATCATTTCAGTACAATTGTCGAAAATAATCCAATTTAAGAGTTAAAAAATTATTGCTTGAATTAGTCATTGGCGCTGGTCGGTTTGGAGCTTTTGGTATTCACACAAGTGCAATCTGTCCTGACCATAATAAAAATCGTAATGGCTTAGACATAACACAATATGTACCAAATCATTTTCTATTACAAATTCGAGTAAATTGATGTATTTCCATACTGTCAAATTCCATTATATATTTGATAAATGTTCACAATACCAGAAGCTCCACCGGCTGTCATTCTGGAACACACAAATACACGCCAAAGCTGGGCACTATGATTGACTGCTGACGGTGGTTTTAATAAGAGCTTGGCTATTCGAGCAATATTGACAAAATGTATTAGCAACAAGCCATGCTCGCGGTGTCGCGAAAATCGTTTGGAAATTGAGTTTGTGGTTTGCAATTATCGCGAGAATTTTTATCGATCTGGACTCATTGGTGAACATACTTGGCCTTATTGCTCGTAAGGTTTTCCCTTTTCAAGATCGATTAGAAATCAGAGCATAAAACAAGCAAAATATTCGTTTAGTTAAATGCTTCAAATACAATTGATATATGACAACATTTTTAGTATTTTAATTGTAAATATTTAAAGCAAAAGGATGGGATGGAATTAGCCGGCATTTGATATTTCTATCATTATAGCACATGTGCACTTATGAGGTGCCCCAAAGACTGAACCCGGCCGGTCCATTATACTGACACCGATACCGACTCCGTCAGGCGTAATGCTGTCCCCTTAGCCCCGAGCGTTAGGAGGGAAGCCACTAATACCAACTTTAAAGTCTTAAGTCTTTGGTTTGACCCTGCCGGGGTTTAAACCCACGACCTCCCAAACCGCAAGCCGACGCTCTACCACCCGAGCTATTGCGGCCGGTTTGAAGCAAAAGTTCTTTGTTACAACAATTTGAATAGCATCATGCCGGAACAACGAGTTTCTTAAGATGCATTGTAAACATTTACAAATATACAAATATTGTGTTATTTTCTGATAAGGGTCACTCCATCCAGCAATGCAAATGATCTATTTCCATACGTTATTGTATATTATACTAAAACTGATCAGGATATTACATAGCAATATATTGTTAAACAGATAAAATTTAATGATAAACAGATGACCATGTAAGTTAACACACAAAAAAGCAAGGTTCTTGCTTTTAGTTTTCGCACTTTGATGGAATATTTCCTATTAACACTGTTAGAAACAAACCTTCAGGAAACGCGAGGTTGAAGATCTCCAAATACCAGGTTTAAGCACATCAGTTGGTCCTTTTGTAGACTGACCGTTCAAGGGCGGTAACTGTTGCTTTTTATTTTCTTTTTGTGTGTAACATATCGTCTCTGTGTTTTTGTCACTTGTACATGAACTCTTGCATTTGTCTATAAATAGTTCAGTTTTACACATCTGTTTTATTTATTATAGGGTCTTTTTCATATAAAACCTATATATGATATTCAAATAATAATAGACGTTTTACCAAACATTGGTATTCTTATAACAACTCAACCTTACCAAGCAGTGTCAGCACTTTGAAACTTCCATCATATTGAGGGATTTGCCGCCATTTTTGCCGATACTGTGCAGCGACATTTCTATCATTATAGCACAGGGGCACTTATGAGGTGCCCTGGGACTGAACCCGGCCGGTTCATTATACTGACATCGACGAGTCAGGCGTAATGCTGTCCCCTTAGCGTTAGGAAGGAAGCCACTACTACTAACTTTAAAGTCTTTGGTTTGACCCGGCCGGGGTTTGAACCCAAGACCTCCCGATCAACAAGCCGACGCTCTACCGTTTAAGCTATTGCGGCCGGTCCTATCAAAGTGAAATATGCTCGTTTAACGGTGGTATCTGATAGTTTGCCTATAATTCAAATTCATGTATAAATACATTATGTATGTATGTGTATGTGTATGAAAACTGGGCATAACTTATACCTAAACTCATACAAATATCTAAGCAAAAAAAATCATGTTGAATACTTTCTCAATTGTTAGACTGTACAAATGACGAAAAACCGATCTAATTGTACATTCGCCCCAAATCTATTAATAGACACGATGAGGATTTCTAAAAGTACAAATGTAGATATCGACATCACAGCGAATTCCCCGGATGAGGATATGTCGTGATCTCAAAAGTAAGTGGTCACGTGGTTTTCTAAATTTAAATATAGCTTACTGTGCAGTGTGGCTCAATTAGGAAATATGTGTTTATAATGAAGAGTAGAGTGCTATGCATCACATTTAACATAGATGTAAGGCATCAATAAGCAGCATTTTGCAGAATCTTTTCGTGTAACAATAATTTATTTGGATGTTTACGAAAAGCATGTGTCCAAACTGTCTTTTACAATTTTCAAAGAAGCCGGCTGACAAATAGGTTCTGCTGTTCACGCCGATTTTGCTGTCCAGAAGCTTTCAGAAGTCGTTTAGAGGTGACTGAAATATGTATTTCTTCACATATTTTAATCAATAAATACAAGGAAATAGTTTAAAAGATTTTACAGATGAAAATTACTTTGACATTAAAATACTTTTGCGTTTTGGATTTTAACTTGCCGCATTGATTTAAGATTTGTTTTGATATAATTTTGTTTTCCAATTATTGGCTGAATTTGGGCTCCGAGACGCTATCTGTAACAATCATTCGCCATAAGTACCTCAGTCTTCAAATGGACAATTTAATTTTCCTAAAGTTAAAGAAAAGACAGTTAACCTGCTGTGTTTGTTTGAAATCCTTTAATATATTTCATCAGGGTTTTTATTCTATTTGAAGTAAATGTTCTTGTATACCCTACAAGATCTATCGTCCCACCAATAGTATAAATGTTCTTTAACAGCTTTATGTTTATGTGGGGAACTGCCGATACCAGCAAAGCATGTTTGCATTATTTACCCTTTGACCTTTTACTGTACTAGTTTTCTAAGCAATTTTTATAGTTTTTACTTAATTGTAGTTTTGTCTATGTGATGTTAACTAAGTACATGCATTTTACCACACCGATTAACTCCAAGGGTGTAATTTCTGTCCAAATATTTCAGATTTATTTTAACATTCCAAGCAGAAAGTCAATATATATTACAACAGCATTTGTACATTGAAATGCAATTTATAAGACTCTTTCTAAGAACTGGGATATTAGAGGCGCATTTCGATAACATAAAACACATTTTACATTCATCATAAGATCATACAATGCAAAATGTCGTAACATGTGTTCAATGCCTTTTACAAGGATAAAAATGTTAAAAATAAAGAATGTCGTTATGTGTGTTAATCGTTATGTGTGTTAATCGTTATGTGTGTTAATCGTTATGTGTGTTAATCGTAATGTGTGTTAATCGCCTTTTACAAAGATAAAAAGATTAAAAATAAAGAATGTCGTTATGTGTGTTAATCGTTATGTGTGTTAGACGTTATGTGTGTTAATCGTTATGTGTGTTAATCGCCTTTTACAAAGATAAAAAGGTTAAAAATAAAGAATGTCGTTATGTGTGTTAATCGTTATGTGTGTTAATCGCCTTTTACAAGGATAAAAAGATTAAAAATAAAGAATGTCGTTATGTGTGTTAATCGTTATGTGTGTTAATCGTTATGTGTGTTAATCGTTATGTGTGTTAATCGTTATGTGTGTTAATCGTTATGTGTGTTAATCGCCTTTTACAAAGATAAAAAGGTTAAAAATAAAGAATGTCGTTATGTGTGTTAATCGTTATATGTGTTAATCGTTATGTGTGTTAATCGTTATGTGTGTTAATCGTTATGTGTGTTAATCGTTATGTGTGTGAATCGTTATGTGTGTTAATCGTTATGTGTGTTAATCGTTATGTGTGTTAATCGTTGTGTGTGTTAATCGTTATGTGTGTTAATCGCCTTTTACAAAGATCATAAAATTGAGGAATCTGGTAAATGCGTTAAAGACCTTGTGCAAAGATAATAAAATTGATCTTGTAATCTCGTAAAATGCGGCCTTGGCTTCATCGTGTTTCCCGTGCATTAGAGGGATAAAAGAGGAGACTGTAGATCATTCTAAAAATGTGGCTGCATGTCAAGACGCGGTAATCAACTAGAATTAAGAAAACAAAGTCTCGAAGAGACAGTATAGTTAAATAAGAAAAGGTCCTATCAAAATTTTCACAGATATTTAAATTTTATCTATCAGTAGACAAAGGCAAACAAGGTAAATGTAAATGTGACAAAAACACAGAGACGAGACATAACACACATAAAGAAAAAACTATCAGTTACCGCCTTGGAACGGTCAATCGGCAAAATGGCCGACTGGGGTGCTTAAAACTGGTTTGTGGAGAGCTCCAACCTCGCACTTCCTGAAGGTTTTTCTAGCAAACAAACAGTGTAAATAACAATGTCCCGTCAAAGTGAAACAACTAACAGTTAGAACATGTATCAAGTATGTACCAGAACGTCATTGCATGTTTACATGCTGCAAGTAATCAGTAAAAAGTGTTAACTGCATTTGTAAGGAAAACATAGCTGACACGTTAATTGATAACAAACATTACACGACCGTGCGTGCAATGCTACGCACATAGCTTTATTCGGTACATAATCTAAAGAAAATTATCCTAAAAATCTCCATAAAGAATCTTTATGTGGCGACTGTAAAAGTGCCACAGGTACCAATGGGAATACTGGCGTTTGAAAGACAAAATGATTACGTATGATGCAAGATATATATTTTTTTCAACAAGAAACATTGAACTTTGCAAAGGTTGACAACATTTGCATTGAAAATACAATCCCTCAAAGTACCGAGTTTACAGGTGATTTTCATCTAAGTTGTTTAATAAATACACAAAACAGGTTGGTGTTTTTGGTTCCTTTTTAGCAATTTAATTGGCTTTTAAACTATTTCCCTTGTATATATATAATTTAAGAACACGAATCACGTAAAATGACTAAGTGGGTTTACATTACGTGATACAATTGATATTTTAACTGTGTTAATTGGAAATATACATATACAGTTTATGTTCTTTCACCCCGGGATGTACAATTACAAAACGAAAAGATTCAATAGTGTTTATAAGACGTGTAACACAAAGATAGCATCTATACAAGGTCCCTTTGACTTAGTTTACCGTGTTTTATAATAATTTTGGTCATAGAGACGTGAATCTTCTGGACAGCTATAAAGGTTTTTTTTGGGACCGCACAGCTAAAAGCGAATGTTACTGGTAATGGAACATGCCTGCACATTTGTGCCTTCCTCCTGAATGCTGTTCACAATGACACAATCACAGACCGGCTTATTTATCACAAATACAGAAAATGAGATGTAGATGGCACCAGTAACTCAATATATTTTATAGCAGGCGTTTTGCAATGAAGGTATTTCAAATATCAAACAAGAAAGAGCTATGATGTTAGACATCCAAGACGCCGTAGAGAGCATGCGCTTTAAACAAGAAGATGACTATCATGGGAACTAAACACTTTCCTAAAATGTCGATTGATTACATAAATATTTGACAGTAACGGGAAGTATAGTAATTTTTGTTACTTTGTTTGGTTTCCTTGTTCTCTGCTGCATCTGTATTTGCATACTGCATTGCTAACATCGGTACACTCGGTTTCGTTTGTTAAACAATTATTCGCCAAACAGCTGCGAATTCCTGAAAAGTAAAAAAATGAAAGTAAAGAAAATATCTTGATGTTATAAACGTGAATAAAAGTGAACACATTTTATATGTATTTATCGACACACATTAACCTTCATATCATTGGAACCTTTACAAGAACATTTTCGCACCTGCAAAGAGAACACCACCAAAGGTTTTATAGATAAAATGTTAAATATCACAAAGAACGGGTATGATTGAGTGCAATACCGCATAATTCCTACAATACGTCGGATAACTTAAAGCAACATCTTTACTTCCGACATATGACCACACTTTGATAAGTTCACATAATACTATACCGGACATCATTTGTGTATATGCTTAAAACCGAGATATTAATCTCTGACATTTGGGTCGCTATTGTGGCTCATCAGGCCAATAATTGATTAAACACTGCGAGCCTTCCTGAGACGGTTTCTTGGTAAAAGACTGATCTTCTTTCATTTTTCCTTCCGACTATTATAACTTAATTAAATCAGACCCAGTCCACACGAAGTCCTAATGATCATTCTTCGCACTACTAAAGACCATAACCAATACAAAACCATACCATTACCGCGGAAGAAGGAGCTTTGAGAAGAGGACTTGAAGAAATACTTATGGATTGTGGTAGATCCGATGGGAAAAATAATGATAAATATCCTCATTAAGACCCCGTTAAGTGATAGCTTCTGTATCGAAATGTTCTTTAAATGGTTGAGACGATATACACCCTAAAGACCTTGAGAATAAAGGAACTACTACTTGTCATTTTCGTCGATTAAATTTTACTTTATATACATTAAAATATATTAAAATCAACAGAATATCTATTCTAAAATAGTTCTAATGCATATAATATTAGTCACAAAAAGACAGCATTGGAAATATGCTTAAAGGGCTGATATAATGACCAGTATAAAATGTTAAATAATTTTATTTGGTGAATAAAATCTATATTCATAGGTTTATTAATTACATTGTATTTTTACGAATAAAACCTGACTTGAAATTCAAATCCATCTAAAATAGCACACCTGTTATAAAGTTAACGTGAATGTGATTCTTGTAGAA